>JARFJB010001745.1:1282500-1423199 GCA_036346205.1 Vesta saturnalis
CTTACGTTCCTTGCTCAATTGAAAACAAAGTTGTTTATAATAATAATAATAATAATAATAATAATAATAATAATAATAATAACAATAATAATATATATAGGTGTCTGGAATTCACAGAGAGCGAAAGGAGGCGCTGTTGTGTATGAAAACGCAGTACATGCTTGGAAATTCCCCGAAATCTATACTAAAGCCAGCATAGAGAGTGTAACACTATTAAAAGCACTTGAAAATTGCAATATAATTGCAGATCAGGTAATAAACATTTTCGGTAATTTTCAAATTCTTGACCAATTAAAATGCCCCTTCACAAAAATTGGGTTAACTAAAAGACTAATCGAAGAGTGGAATATAACCAAAGAAAGAGGAAAACAAGTAACAATCATAACGATGAAACATCACGCAAACATTGAGGAAGCAATCAAAGCAGCTAAACAAGCTGCCACAACACCAACGGCACAGACTATTAAAGAAATTACACTAGAAGATGCGTTAGGTTCATTAACAATAAAATGAAGGGATTGTGGAACGACAAATGGTCTTCTAACACGTCAAAACTGAAATCAATACAGCCGAACACTAAAACATATAACCTTCCGCAATCCGTAACGCGCAAAGAACAAATAGTAATAACACGGCTCCGTATTGGTCATACAAGAGTTACACATAGCTACCTTCTTACGGCAGGGAGAAACGAGATTGTCCACAATGTGGCGGGACTCTAACAACACAGCACATAATAATAGAATGCAAAGAGCTACAAAGGCACAGAGATAAACACAAAGTAAAAGACAAACAAGTGTTGTGTAATAACAGCGAAATAAACAGTCTTATAGAATTTTTAAAAGACACAAATCTATATAAGGAGTTATGAGAAAAATAAAAGAGATAAATAAATAAAAGAAAACGAAAATAAAATAATACGAATACTTACCGCTAAATAAACTGCAAAAACCAACCAGAAACAATGTGCCAATGACCTCAGTAGTCGACGCACATTGTCAAAACTGGAAGCAAAAAGAATAATAAAAAAAAAAAAAAATAATAATAATAATAATAATAGTAATAATAGTAATAATAATAATGTTGGATAAGCTTTATTAACGTAATAATAATTACATTTTGAGGTCCTATCAAGTCTGCAAGACTTACCGATTGGTACCATAATTAACATAAGATTTTACACAGAAAATTGTTTAATCTGCTAAAGATAATGTAAAATGAAATTTGTTATTCTGGGGTTACACCACAACTGTTACGCTACTGATTACTAACAGAAAAGTAATAAAACTGAAAGAAAAAAAAAATAAATAAAACAATAAAAAAAAAAATAAATAAAATAAGAACAATATTTTAATATATCTTGAGAAAATCAAGCGTTATTATAATAAAATTTTCACATCTTTAATATCCTTATTGTAATTCCCTGATCCATGATTTAATTTGTGTTTTAAAAGTTTTAATTTTACTTGGATACTGAATTTCCTTAGGTATTAAGTTATAAAGTTTTGGCACTGCACATCTTAAAGTACGTTCACCATATTTATTATAACATTGGGGTACGGCATAATACGTCCTTACTAATATACTAATATACTAATAATAATAATAGTAATAATAGTAATAATAATAATAATAATTTGAATTTGTTTATTTTAGAAAAATACATACATTTTAGCTTCAACTAAGTCTGTAAGACTTGACAGTTGGTGCGTGTAATTACAATAAATACGTTAACAATAAACAAAGAAAATATCCAATAAAATATATTTTAGTACTCTTAAGAGGAACACTAAAATACAAATGATCCATAAGTATTACAATGAAATTTATACTTCCATTCTATTTTGTTTATAACATTTTAAATAAATTTTTTTTTTGTATAGAAGGAGAAACAACTAAAAGAATTTTTTTTTAAATTTGTACACCTGTACGTTTCAATATAAAAAGAAAACTTTTTTGTTTGTCATAATTAATTTATACAATTTTTATCAGAGAAAAGAAAAACATAAATTACAAAAATAAATGATAATAATAATAATAATAATAATAATAATAATAATAATAATAATAATAATAATAATAATAATAATAATTATAAGCAAAATGCCCAACAGATCGAGTGATCCAGTTACAGGACAATACTTCACAGCAGTAGCGAGAAAAACAGAATGACGCTATTAAAATAAAATACTTTACCCATTACATGTTTCTAAATGTTTAAATCTACAACTAAATTAAATTACCACTGGAATGCGCAATTTGACTACTATGCTAACTAATAAGAATTCAATCACTGATCTTAATCTTATAACTAGCGAGAGGCGTTTTTGATTTCAGTAATAGTGCATTGATTAATATCACAAACATCTGAAATATTGTTGAAGCTTTTACACATAAGAAATACAGGAGACTTAAGTAGAAGATTAGTATTTGCCGTAGGCAGTTAAAGGGAACTAAAGATCCAGACAAGAAACTCGGATCATAAAACTGAAGAGAAGATAATAGATACGGGCAATCAATTTTTCCATGTAAAAGTTTGTACAAGAATGTATTGCTGTTCACCATCCTCCTCTTTTGTAATGATTGTACATCATATTTTTCCAGTAAGGTGTTTTGTTCAATACCAATTTCCGGATAAGTTTCATCAACTTTGTACGATAAATATTTGAGAAACTTTCTTTGTACTGTTTCTAATTATGCTTTTTCATTTTCATAACAGGGGTATCAAATTAACGCCCCATACTCCAGCTTCGAACGAACAAGAGCTGTATATAAAGATTTCAATGCCACCGTGCTAGTAAATGAGTGACAATTACGAATTAAAAATCCAAGAGTTTTAATAGCTGCATATAGAAGAACACATAGAAGGAACATGGTCGCTAACAGAGAGTTTGCAATCAAAAGTAGAGTTACACTGATATGAATACTATACAGGTCGGAGTTTTTTGGAATAGGTAACCACTTTGCGTTTACCCATGTTAAGTCGTAATCCATTACTAATACACCATTTGTATAGTTCCACGATTTGCATTTGAAGTATATCGCAATCATTCATAGAATTAATAACAGAATACATTTTTAAATCATCAGCATATATCAAAACGTTGCAGGACAACAATTGAGGCAGATCGTTAATAAATAACAAATACAAAAGAGGACCTAAGTTAGATCCCTGTGGGACTCCCGACGTAACTAGTGAAGCATCCGATTTAAAATGATTATATTGTCCATATGAGTATCTGTCTGTTAGGTAGGATTTAAACAATTTCTTTACAGAATCTGAAAATCCAAAGCTATCTAACTTACTAATAATTACTAAATTACTAAAATTTGTTATGCATAATTTTACATTTTCGATCTTCAACATCGAGGTTATTAAACTTTGGAACATTAAAATCGCCTAAGATGGGAACATTATCTTTACTACAACAATCTAACTGTTTGATAAATTCAATACTAACTGATTGGTAACATGATATTGACGATCAAATCTAAACACATTAAATGATTCTGGAAACATTTCCATATTGTGAATATCATTTGTGAGAGCTGTTTCAACCAAAAACTCAACTCAAACTCACAGACACTAACAGCAGAATGGAACTCCAACAGTTTTGATCGTAAACCACGGACGTTTTGAAAATAACAATTAAACGTTGTTGATCGGTTATGCTATTTCAGTTTAAATTATCTGTTTGATTGATTGCAAAAATTTTTGGTGTTCTACGTATATATTTAATTGTTAAATAATTTTCGCCATTCTGGATACGCTCATTCAATTTGGATCTTAGGTCATGTAAATATTTCCGTTGCACAAGTGTATTGGTTTCCAAACATTCAAGATAAGGTGAAGAAGTATATTAACAATTGAATTCAATGTTTGCCTTACTCTCCTTTACATGGACAAATTCCATCTGAATTGCATAACATTCCGAAGGGTGATAAACCTTTTGTTACATCTCACATTGACCATTATGGTCCGTTAAGGAAAACACCGTCAAACAAAAACTATATATTTGAGGTGATTGACCCATATGCAAGGTTTGTAAAATTATGTGATGTGAAATCAACAAAAGGCAGGAAACAATTAACAAATTACTAGAATGCTTTAATAACTATAGTTGCCCACTTAGAATAATTTCTGATCGAGGTTCCTGTTTCACATCACAACAATTTGAAGAGTTTGTAAAGGACAATAACGCTACACATGTAAAGGCTACAGCATCCCCAAAATCAAATGGGCAGATTGAGCGAATAATGAGAGATTTAACCCCAATGTTTTAAAAATTAACTTGTTTAACTTTAACTTTTGTTGGAAGCAGGGTTTTCTATAAATAATTCTTATTGCCGGTCAATAGGAAATTCCTCGGCAACGTTTTTATTTCGTACCAACCAGCGGCATAAATACGTTATTCTTAGAAATTATTTACAGCAAAACAATAAAACTGACAGCTTAGATCAAATTAGAGTACAGCATCGTAAAGTACAGGAATACCATAAACGTAATTATGATAAGACATATGATTCCGTATAAATATAACTAAGGTGATTTTGTATTCATTCAGAATGTAGGTGTAACCCTTGGCGTAAATACAAGAATTATACCTAAGTAACGTGGACCTTATCAAATAAAAAGGGTTCTTGAGAACGATAGATACGTAATAAGCGATATAGAAAATTTTCAGGTGACGCAAAAACGTTTTGAAGGCATTTGTGCTCCATAAAACATGAAATTATGGTTCAACGATCAGTAAGACAAATGTATTAATTGTATTCATGTTAATCTGCTAGTTATAAGTTGTGTACTAATTTAATTTTAAATTGACTTAGTTAATATTTTGTACATGTTGTCCACACTTGATCGAGACGATCAAATGTCAGGATGGGCCGAACTGTGGCAATTATTTTTGAATTTAAACTTAGAGAGTTTTAGTTTTTAGGTTTATTTTATGTTGGCGACAGCGATTCTGGCGAAAAAAATAAAGATGGTGTTAGAGAATGAACGTTTTATTTTTGGGTTTAATTCTTTAAACTTATTCTGGCCATCCTTTACAGTACCAATAATAATTTATTATTTAAAGATATTTACGTTTTGAGCGGCAATAAACACAAGAAATAATTATACTCAGGGATTGTACTCAATTTATTCAAATAATAATCTAAATATATCGATAGAGTAGAATTCTAGGACTCATAAAATCGTAATACTGCGCGATATGAAAATGGTGTATAAACTGGAAATACTTCCTAGAGTTTCCATAAGAGTTAACCTATATCTGTTTGTAAAATTTTTTTACCTATTTACGTTTGGCGCTTAATTGTTCTTAATATTGACTGCCTTGTAAAAGTAAAAAAAAATTCCCCTAATAACAAGCCTATATAACTATATTTTTAGTATTCATATACCACAAACCTTCCAAAATAAGTCCAAAAGCGTGCAAAATCGGCTCTTCATGGCACGCTGTGCGTAAAAAGGTAGTTAGGTAACCGCTTCAATAAATAAGATTAGATTATGTCATATTTTATTGTGAATTGTCAAATTAATCAAATTGTTTACAACTTTACCTCAAAACAAGTAACATGAACAGAAAAATTATTTTAGATAAATATTAAACGTATAATACTGATTATTTGTCATTGCTAGGTTACCTGCAGCATTATTGAAACTTGACGTTTCAACGCTCTTATCAGCGTTTAGAGAAATATTAGACCCAATATTGCTTCCTTTCTCGAAAAAATGCATGGAAATTATTAATTTGATTTTTTTCAATTAAAATTAATGTAGTTATTACCACTATTACTATTGTAACTACGAACTCATACTAAAAAATATCGTATGACACAATGCATAATCGTCTTTAAAGCATTCGTAACGTTAAGGCCACTCCGCTGCGCGGCGTGGCCTTCAACTCGTTGCTCATGCTTTAAAGGCTTGATTATGCATTAGTGTCATAATATACTATTATGAGCGCAAGGCTGACATAAGACAGCTATTGCTAAGCAGCCGGATTGGCGATGGTTCCATGTGTTATGACTATTAAAATATTTTTCCTACCCAGTTCCGAAACGGGGATTTTTTTGCACTAGGGTGCCGTGAAAGTAAACACTCCTGTTGAGAAACAAAATATTAAGTGCAAAGCAATACAAGAAAACGTATGACATGTTTGAACTAGAAAATGCCATCCCTGTTGTTCAAAATCAACTAAAGCTATTGCCCTTGAAAGATTAGATCAGGTTACATTTATCAAATGAAAGTCATTAATAATAATAAAGGTGTGATTGAAGAAGACTCACAGTATTTCGGAAGGTTTCAAAAGAAAGCTCCATCTGATAAAACGATAATTGTGGGTAATAAATAAATAAAGCGATGGGAGAATATTTAAATCTCGTGTGTTACATTTGTAACAACTATGTTTTGAGCAATTGTGTTTAGACTGTTTTAATGTAACTCAATGACTACATTAGGTGCGTATAAGCTCAGCGTCAGAGAAAACGAAAATGCTTCAAAATAGATCAAAATCTGATTATTTGATTAAAATTCATTTATTTAATTCAATACAACGATCTATATGGTCATATAGAATGAAAATTTTCCTTGATCTTTAAAGATGTCCTTCAAACTCGCTGTCCTTTTATCCTTTCATGGGTAAATACAGTTTACAGAATAGGTATAAGATTCAGGGGGCCCAATCAGGTGAGTACAGTGAATAATTAATGTATAAAATACCAGTTCTAGTGAAGAAATCAGTAACAAGCAAAGAGCGAAGAGATGGTGTATTATCATGTGACAAACTCCAGGTCCCATTTTCACGACAGTGAGGGCGCAAACGACGAATAAGTACTAAAAGATGCTTCATTACACTAGGGTAGTACAAAGCATTGCTGTTGGTATACACTTTTTGTATACTAGGCCTTCTAAATCATAAAAACAAGCCAACATTGTCTTGGCTTTTGAATTTTTCAAACGGCTTTTTGTTGTTTTTCTTCGTTTGAATCCTTGAAAGCTTTGACGCTTTGTCTCTGGATCTTAGTGCAAACATCAACTCTCATGAGTAGTTACTATAGAATGCTTGTAGTATTTGTCTCACATTGACCCTTTAATCGAGTTCATGTAACATTGCACTTGGAGCAGCTTTGATCATTAGGTACTTTATGTGGTACAAATCGTAGGCCAATGTTTTTCAGCCCCAAATTCTGTTTCAACACGCGATGAACTGAATCTTTGGAAATATTTAGTTCCATCTCCATGATCGCACTGAATTGATGAACTGAATCCTTGGAATAATTCTATTTCCATGATCAGAATGAAGAACTAGAGTAATTCATTGCTTTCTTCGCCTATTGCGATTTTAAAAGTATACCATTCATACAAGTAACACGAAAAGCTCGCTTTCCATCTTAGAGGTATGTGAATCTATTATTCTGTGGTCTTTTCTAATGACTGATTACAATTTTCCGCTTGAACTTAGCTTGGAACTTTCCATTGAGCTTTACTTAGAACTTTACGTTTACCTAGCAGTTGCACTTGCAGATATTTTTGTTGTGGTTATTGTCGTTACAGTTCCATACCCTTTTATGCAACTATAAAAAGTTTAGGAGTATACCATCTGCACTTGGATATATTGTAACTTACCTAGAAATATTCCGTATTCATACATCTTTGGTTCATCTCGTAGCACGAACCTAAATAGAGTATCATCGTAGAAATTAACAAAAAAGGTCAGAGGTTTTTTTAATCATAATTGTCACACCTGCTCCTTTCCTTAACACTACAATACGAAAAATTACTGGAATCACCCCTTGCTTTCACTAAAATATTTATCTATCTCTAACCTTATCTGAAATCCCTTTTTCCACTCCCTTTTTCTTTGTTTGCTTTAGTTTTCAATATATCATTATAATTGTTAAAAATTGTGTACTCCTTTATTACCAAATTACTTACCTTTCATTCGATTTTTAACTTAATTGTTGTGTAAATCGTTATGTTAGCGACTACCGTTTTATAAACATATGTCGGCCATATTTTTATCTTTTAAGGTTTGTGATGTATTAACTATCAAACAAACATGCACACAGTAGTTTAAATTTAGATATTTTCCGTATGTTGTAAATTTTTACTTTGATATTGGTAATTGATTAAATTTTATTATTTTTCTTAAGGTTTTATTTCAAATTTCTTAAATTAAATTTTTGTTAGTACACAACAGGTATTCATATTAACTTTTTACGATTAGAAAACATAAAAGCCTGCTTTACCTTAGGAAGGCCTTTCGAAATTAAACAGATTCTTATTTGTCTACAATTATAAATTACTATAAAGTCATTTCTTCCGTACTTTTAACGCTTTACGAAATAATTTTGTTTGAAACTTGTGTTGTCGATATTTTCTTCTTGTTCTGTTCTCCTTGAATTTTTAAATAACAAGCATATGTACGTTATATATTTATAAATTTACTTTTTGTTTAATTGTGTACTTACCTCATTTTGGACGTTAATTGCCAATTTATTTGCCTTTTTTTTAGAATTTAATCATTTTGAAACACGTTTTATTTTTGTATGTATTCTTTTTGATTCAATAATTATAGGTTTTGTTTTATACCACAACACTCTTTTCTTTTCCCTATTAGTTTCGCCTGTCTCTTTTCCTACGGTTACCTACTCGCCTCTTTCTGGCATCGTTAGTCAAGGGCTGGGATAACGGTTAGTTCTCCTTTCGGGAGCTGCTCTTGGCGCCCTTTTTATCTCTACCGCAACTTTCTTGACCCTGCCCGAACCGTATGACGCCGGTGATTCCTATCAGCAAGTCGAGTAGTGACTCATATCCTTTTTCTCTTTGTTTGTCGTCCGCTTCCCGTTTCTACAAGTAACATGTTAGCTACCAATCCAACAGCGGTCGTATGTAATAGTAAAAACGATTGTATACCAAACCGCTAGTAAATAAAATTTGAAATGTAACGATGGGTTCCATCGGGTATATATAAAACTACTCGTCAACCTGATAACCAACCTTATCACCCATTTCCTACATTTGTGCTCGTGCGATAAAAATGTATCTTATGAAACCAGTTTATCAATACACTATAACAGACGTTGATACGTTACAATATGTATAGGCGAAAACACATCTGACAGAGTCATAATGATCGTGAAACGCAAGAAATGTTAGGTTTCTATCGTTCAGATGTTATGTTTTCATCATTAATCCGATAACACAGTTAATCATCTTTTAATACACGAAATGTGTTGAAATCCTCCCCCTCTGTTATGTGAGTGTTATGTCCGTTGAAAATTCCTTTTCGTATTATTTTCCGCTCGTCTCTCCAGATAATGTTTGTCAAAGCTAGGGATTGTTCTTGTGCATAAAAGTTAAACTCTTGAAATTGGAGCTTTCATATGTAACACTTGTATGTTGGTAAATCTATAATTATGCGTATAAGCTCCATTTTTCAAACGCATTGTTTCGGTGAATAACTGAAACTGGTTTCTACAACCGCAGTTCAAATGGAGCCTCTGGATGTATTTCGGAACGTACCAGTACAATTGCACTTTACTCTTAGTAACTAGCCTAACCTAGGATGTTTAAACGTCTCGAGCTCCAAAACGCTTGCCTCATTCCTCTAAATTTTTTTCCTTTATAAGGAGCATTATTATTAAGGAGCATTCGTATATCCAAAAATACTATGCACTTTTTAGCATTCTCATAGAAAATGCTAAATTACTCGAAAACTATTCGTTTTGACAAAAAGGTGTACCTTCATCGACCGAAAAGCAAGAAAGCAGACAATCGACTAAATGTACAAAATGTGCCGTGTTCTGTTTGGAATCAGTGACTTATATGATTGTGGTCAAATCAAATCTTTACTTATATAGTCAACCTAACGTTCTGGCACTTTTAACATTTAAATAAATTCACAAAATATGTAAAAGTAAATGTGCTTTTTATAATATGTAACTTGAATATACGCATGATAATGGTGAGTAAGTAGTTTTTTGCACTAATGAGAATTACAGAATAAGTGGAACTTACGCATTCATCGTCCATTAAGTGTACAAACGTAATACAAAGCGAATGAAATGTATTATTTAATTTATTTATTTTTAAACCGGCCAGAAATTAATACTTTCCGGTTTATTTTTAGATCAGAAAATCTGATTTTGTCGAACCGACCGAGAAAATGATTGTGATACTCCGGTAAAAGCTTTTACCGGACTCATTTTTATTTACTTTCGATCCTGTCATTAATGATAAATAGTTATGTAACCATCAAGTGTATTAATGAAGGTGATCAACGACGAGATGTTTTAACGCGTGAAAAAAGTCAAGATCGTTAATCGCCCATTAATATACGAGTTCGTTACAAGACTTGTCAGAGAATCGCTTTCCTTAACTTTCCTGTTTTTCCAAAATGAAAATTGTACGTTGACCAGGCTGCCATCTCGTACTAAAGGTACTGAACGCCTGACAGCTCTCGTTCCTTAACGCAATACATTCATTGTTAGATGTTTCATACTAATCAATGCAGCGCCTCCTATCAATTTCACTTAAATCATTAAACAGTTAGTCTAAGATAACGTTTAATTGATTTCCATAGTAACCTAGTTTTGTGTTATTTAAAAGTATGACGTTTAGTTGAAAACGTGATATTTATTATAAAATGGATATTCAAAATGACGAATTTGATTGTAAATTGATGGAAGATGAAATTATACCAAATTTTTGAAAAGCGGTGCCAGGGAAAGAAGATAGTAAGGATTAGTGAGAATATGTTATTGACATATTTGTCACTAAAACCAGAAGGGCTGAAATAATCTTCGTTGTGGAGTTTATATTTGATACTGAAGGCCATTTCCGACGTTCCAGAAGAAATATAGACATAAACAAATATTTTAAATTAACAGCGTTTATGAAGAAGAAGCCGTAGGTTATAAAGCAAAGAAGTCGAGAGTACTTAATAAAGAGGATATCGAACAAGAAGCTTCAGACGAACAATATCTAATGACTAAAGTTTTGTTGATTATGGGTTATACTGGAGCATACCGACGAGAAGAAATCACTAGTATATTAATCGACGAACGAGAAGATAAAAAATATGCTTTTCAATAAAATTCCAAACACCAAAACATACACTTCAAGATCATTCATTATTAATGGGGAGAAAGAGCTAAATTTTTATAGGAAGTATATAGCGCTACGCCCTACCAACGTTCCTCATCGACGATTCTTTATCAATTGCAATAAAGGAAAATGTAATAAACAACATGTAGGCATACATACAGTAGATAATTCCCCTTCCAAAATAGCTACATTTTTGAGATTACCAAACCCAAAGGAATACACATGGCATTGTTTTAGGCGTAGTTCGGCGACTTTTCTAGGCAATGAAAGTGTTTACATCATAAACCTAAAACGACATGATGGTTGCAGTTCATCTCAAGTTTCTGAACGCTACATTAAGGGTTCAGTTCAGATTAAGATTAACATAGCTAACAGAAATCAAAGAGCAGGCGACTCAAAAAAATAAATCTCAGAAACTCATTATATAGTGTAATCAATTCGAAAAATCTCACGTCAACGAATAATTTTGATATACCGTGCTTACAGATCAGTAATGCCAATAATTGTACGTTTAATACAACTATACAAAAATAATGTTTATATTTGTAAATAAAAAATTTACGATTGTTACAAAAATTGTTAAAATTAGTTAATGAAGGGTTCTTGTTATAAAAATGTAAACTGAATAATATGATTATTATAAGTTTTGTTACGAATGAATAAGTTCAAAAGTAAATATGTAATTAAAAATTATTATTAATTTTATTAAATACATAAATAAAAAGTTTACCTCGAGTAGGATTTGAACCTACGACCTGTAACCGCGCTAATCAACTGAGCTATCGAGATACAAGCCCCAATCATGTAAATTTTGTCTTTATGTATGTAGAACTGATGACAGTTCTAAATATAATGAGATTATAATCAAATTACTTTATTAATGAAATCTAATCCCGCAATATGGAAAGGATTCACACATACCAAAGCAACTTGGCTATTATTATATTACACTGGCCGCCATAAATAAATGAACACCTAGTAAACGCTGATGTATTTTAATGAAACTTTCAGGAAACGTGTATATTATTCCTATTAAGAAACGATAAAAATTTCAGCAAGATGCAATAAAGATTAATCAAGTAATCATCGACAATGAAACAAAAATGCTTCCTTTTCATTTGACAATAGTGACTTAAGTGTCAATATTAAGCATATTTGTAAGCTTAATAAGTAATCTCATTACAGTTCAAATACTGCCTCATGTACGACGTAGTGCAAATTTCCATTAGTTAACAGAGTTTGAACGTGCCAGAATAATCGGTCTACGAGAAGCCTGACTATCAATTCGTGAGATGCAGTATCGCCACAATTTCCTTATGCTGGCGAAAATGATTTGATAATAATGAGGAACGACGATGTTTGCATCCAGGACGTCCTAGACCCACCACTAATCGTGAATGTCTTGCTCCTCGGCTTAGCGATAGATGGAGAGGATTAACTGATCATCAAATCTCCTTACGATCGGCGTATCGAAGAATTCGATGTTTGGGCTCAGATCATACCGAACATTGCTTTAACTCCACGCCATCGTACTGCACGACGGCAATGGTGTAACGAGATATTGTATTGAAATATGCAATGCGATCAAGTTATCTTTAGTGATGAATCTCGATTTTGTTTATGGGCTCATGATGGTCGCAGATTGGTTAGAAGACGTCCTGGAGAAAGTCGCAATTTTCAGTTTTCCGTACGATATGTAAAGATGCGATTGTGTGGGGAGCTATCTACCATGGAATCAGATCTGCTCTAGCAGTTATTGAGGGAACATTAAATGCAAATCGGTACATTAACAAAGTTCTTAAACCAGTATTACTGAAATATCTGCAAGAAATAGAATATCAAACTTTTCTGCAAGATAATGCGCAGCCGCATACCGAAAGGGTTGCTAAGGAGTTTCTAAATACTGCTGCCATGGTTTTCACGTTCGCCAGACTTATCGAATATTTGTGTGTTATGGTAGGACGGAGAATAAATGATCTACAGCCACTTCCAAAACAATGTAGATGCCCTTCAACAACGGATTTTAGAAGCTTGGGATAGTATACCTGAGGTTACCATAGCTGATTGTGTGATAAACAGAGAAGGATCGACGAATTATTAGTGTTAACAATATTTGTATCTTGCTAAAATTTTCATCGTTTAATAATAATAAAAACGTGTAAAATATACGTTTTCTGAAAATTTCATTAAAATACATCAGCGTTTACTGTGTGTTCATTTATTTATGGCGGTCAGTATATTACAAGTTTTGTAATGAAAAATTGACATTAGTTCTACGTACATCGATTGGGGCTTGTATCTCGATAGCAGAGTCGGTTAGTGGGGTATTTTAGCAAAGTACAGGCCGTAGGTTCAAATCCTACTCGAGGTAAACCTTTATTTATGTATTTAATAAAATTAATAGTAATTTTTAATAATATGATGTTTACTGTACAACGCTGTGCCTGTTTAAAAAAAAATATTGTACGTAATACGTCCCAAAAGTAAAGACCACTTTCGGGACGTAACTACTAATTCATACCTGGCGAGCTTAGTTACACACTGCCTCATTTCACTTTTTATAATTAAGGTAGGATGCGTCCAATCATTTCAAAATTAAAAAAAAATGTATACCACTTCCGTAAAAGAGTTTAAATTGCATTCTAAAGACATTAATGTTTTCTAAGTATAGATCGTCAACTGTTTTGATTAATCTGCATTAACGAATGTGCCCTTTTCATGCAAAGTAAGAACCAGTATTTCCCTAATTTTAATTATTTCCCAAATATTTCGATAACGATCTTATAAATTATAGATTCATTACTTTAGACAAATATAATAAATATTGAACGATTCAGAATAACAGCTAAAATTAGGTTGCAAATACTTGCAGCAAAATCAAAATCATCATACTATTATTTTCTATGATTTGTACGTATAATTAAAAAATTTTAAACTACAAAAACTTAAAAACACGCTAACTCTTATGCAATAAATGTGCTTAGTTTTATAATTGCAGTATTTGATACTTTAGAAATACAATTTTACATCTACAATACATAATAAACGTAAAATTATTGTTATAATACTACTCACATAAGAATTCTGATCGGAATACATTTCCGATGCGTATCTCTTTCTACTACATTAACTTGAATATTAATTTTTTTAGGATAATTGTGCAACCTCTTGTTTAATACGCTCATAACGAATATAGGTAATACAGTAAAAACAAGAATAATACTCTATTTCAGATGCACGTTTAAAATTTCATATCATATAGACGTTAATAGACGCCTACATGCTAAATTAAAAAAAATTCCTAAGCTGCCGCTTTTGTAAAATACCAATAATACAATTTTACCATTTGCAATCCTATTTAATTAACGTTTAGGCGTAGTTTGCTTCATTAAGAAGCTTCATAAAGCAAAGACATGTAAAATCAACCTTTCTTTAAGAAATATATCTACATATTTTTACATAAAATTGATCCTTGATATTGAAAAAATCATAACTCACACATGAAATTTTTTGCACGAACACGCACACGAACACGCACACGCACACGCAAACCACAGCACAGCAACACCACACGCACCACACACACGCACACGCACACACGCACACCACACGCACACGCACACGCACCACGCACACGCACACGCACACGCACACGCACACGCACACGCACACGCACACGCACACGACACACCAGCACACGCACACGCACACGCACACACCGCACACGCACACGCACACGCACACGCACAGCACAGACGCACACGCACACACACACGCACACCAGCACACACACGTCACACCACACACGTTGCAACATGAGCTAAAAGCAATACTTTAGCGTTAATAAGAAAGTCGATTGCATAAGAGAAAATTCAGAATGTAAGGTGTTACACTTAATTTTGCACAAGCTGAAACGAAAGCATTGTTTAATCCGTTTTCTCTTGAAGAATATCTGATATAAAGAAATACATGGTATCTTAGTGGTACTTAAAGAAAAAACCCTAATCCGATTTCGTCCAAGGTCATTCAAACGAACTGTGTTTCTGAGTGCATTTAAGTGTAAAAGAAATGTAGCGATAAATTATTCAACTTAATTCTCCCTGATCTGCACATGAATATGAATGAACGTTGCTTATGTTTGTCCTCGTAACATGTCCTCGATAGCATACTAAATTTGGAAAAATATTTCTAACTACGATAAAATACCCATGGTGTTTAAATTAAATAATGTAACATATATCATTTCAATTACAAATCCTTAAGTAGCTTATAAAAAAGCAAAGGTTAATTATTGAGTTCTGAAAAGACGGTCTCAAATACCTACAAAGGATGCTTGAAAAATAAATGCTAACAAATCTCAAACAAAATGGCGCGGACTAAAAGAGTTACGTTAAAATATAAAAAAAATTGAAATGAAAAAACTATAAAACAGCCTATGTCAGTTATTAATTCACAAATAATTGATTCTTGATGGATTGAAGTAAACAACAACTTATCGCGCCGTTTCAAATAATTAATGGCGAATATGTGACAAAGAAATTAAGAATTTGGACAGCCGTCAGCTTTTGTTAGCGAACTTGCATAAAATTATGCACTTAGAATTACATAGATTATGCAACTTTAATAACAGACCTGACCGATTATCCATCCTCAAATCCTATAAAACAGTGTTGCGAAATTGTAAATACAAACTATGGCCACACCAGAATTTAACATTGTACCTAATATGTCTTTTTCCTGGTTTCTAGTCCTCTTCATAGTTTCTACAGCATAGGTATACTACCAAAGAATGTTAACTAGCATTACAGTGCCATATGTGTACTTTTTTATGAGGGGATAGGTTTAGAAATACACTGTGGTGGAAAGTAATTCTGACACTAACAAATTTTCCGTAAGCATACTCAACAGAACATCAATTATAAGCAAAGGCGCATGTACGATGAAATGTCAAATTTATGAGTGATGGTTGTAACACTCACGTATTTTTTTTACATTACTGCAATTTAATTACATTCTTAAACATAGGGCAGTAGTTTGTAATTTCCCAAAACTAATCAAATTTGGTTCTTATTTGCTATTTTTTTCTCACTATATATGACAGTAAATTTGATAATTTTCTGATACGAGATACATAAGTAGCTCACCGAATAAGATATATGTCACAAAAAGGTTCAATATAACAAAAATCGTAAAACAATTTCTTTCAGAGTTTCTCAAAGCAATTGTTTCCATTTAAGAGCTGATTCATAGTCTTGAAGATAAAATAATGTATAAGATAAAGGATAGACTTTTGTCTATCTTTTTATATTGAATCTACTAAAACTAAGTTTATCAAAATCCCGCATTAATTAATTAATTAACTATTCAGTCATTTACTAGAATCCATAAGAGTTGCTGACCGCATTTACATGCACAGAGGCGAACCAAAAAAGAAAAAACTTTCTGATCTTTTGAGATATAAGTCATCGAAGATAAAACTAGCAATGACGAAAATCAACCGAAAGGGTCAACAAGCGATAGGACGATAGCCCTTCGGTTTGAATGTGACTCAATGAGATTTCAAGACTTCTGAGTATCCATTTTACTGGCGTAGTCACCCTTACTTTAGTGTACGGTTTCGATTTCGGATTATAACCATCGCTTCTACGTTATTTTGTTTTTGCGACTTTTACATTTTTGCCCTTTCTCTACAAAAGCTCAAAAACATCCTGCACTTAGAAATGTATCGATATTCTTCTGTTAAACATACTTGAAGTTAATTATGTAGTAATGCATAATATTGTAAATTGATTAAAAAATTATGAAATGTACGAACAACCGTAAGTTGTAAAAAAGTACGAGATCCATAAAAATGTACCGAAACGGTCCGTTAGATTAGAATTTATAAAAAGCTTTTTTAGCAATTGCTTTAATTTATCTTTCTTTTACGTTCTTTTGCATTTTAAACCCATCATTTTCTATGCGGGTATTATTCTGAAATGTAAAAAAAAATGTATTTTTTCTTCTTATTAACAATTTTATAATTAATTTATCAAAATGTAAATTGTTTCACAAGATCGAAACTATATTGTATTCCCAGAGCAAACTAATTGCAATTCGATAGTTTCTAAATCATCATAATTAACATTCAGGTACTTGCTTCAAGCTAGCTTTGCCTTAAGTCCGATGAATATTGAATCAAATATTATATAAAACAGCATTTATGTTAGATATAACTAGCCAAAATATACATTACAATTATTCATCAAGCGTGTGATAATAATATGTAAACCAAGAGAAAATTTATGATGTGAAGCCATATATCATTCCCAATAACTATACTTTAGTTAAGATGTAAAATTAAGGTACTTATATTTTGGGTGTATTTTCCCATTTGTATTTTACATAAATATATATATAAAATATCTTTACATTTTGACATAACATGTAAAATTGACAATTACACTAGTAGGACACCATAATAGATTTTATTGAATTTTCTTTCCATCTTTTTCACAGCGCATGTACGTCACGAGAACAGATTATAACATTTACGTCTGTATGAAAATTATATTAGCGACAGTGCTTTAAGCAAATGAGTTTTTAATTATTAACCTAACAGGTAATGGTCATGAAGGATTGAAATTGATACGATATTGAAGTTATAGATTATTTATAAAGGAACCTAAGAGAAGAAGAATTACTTTACCGCTATACAGAGCTGAAGATTTTGTGGTTAACGTAGGACTAGAGATCTCTCAGATTTAAAATAACTCTATTTAACTCAACATACCTTAGTTCCGATGTGAAAGTATGCAAAAGATTTTCTTCTTCTTCTAACTTCTGATAGTATTACTTTGAAGATTTGCATAGTGGGCTTTATAAGAAGAAACTTATTGTTTTTCATATACCGCATAGGGGACGCCACCTGTCGGAAAGTACCGTGTCATTAAAGCGACGAAATTTTTTATTACATTTTAGTACAAAAATACTAAATAATACAATATATCGGAAGGCAATGGCGTCCACGATCTTCAAGTTCGAATCCACGTGACTTTTTTTAATATTTATTATAAATAAATTTTTGGTACTCCAATGGGTGCCTGTATATTTCAATTATAGTACAATATGTCATGGACTACCTATTAAAAAAAGGCATTCCAAAATTAGATTTTAATTTACCCTTTATAATAAAAATACGTGGATAACATTATTTGTACAATTCCAAAAAATTCTTCAAACCAAATCTTAAATACTTTTAACTCATATAATTCTTTTATCCAATTTATTGTAGAAAATGAAATTAATGATGGCGTTCCATTTTTAGACACTAAATTAATAAGGACGAATAATAATTTATAAATATACAATAATACAGTCATTTTTCAAATTCTGTTCGAACATTACTCAAGACATACGCTGTTATTAATCGGCATTTTTCTACAATTCTCTGAAGTGCACTTCTAATGTTTCTGGCTGCGCGGCGTACACTCGTGATTTTAAATGTCCCACAGGAAAAATTCCAAAGGTGATAGATCCGAAAATCTTGGTGGCCATTCGACGGTAACTCTACTACCAATCCAATGCTTCGGGAAATGGTCATCCAAAAATTGCCGCACTGCAACAGCGTACTGCAGCATAGGTGGCTGCATCTTGTTGGAAAGTTATTTAATTTTCTATTAAACTGTCGTCACTTTCCAATAACTCTGTTACCATAGGATTAAGTGTACCATCCAATAATTTTAAATAAGTATTTCCATTGAGATTACCTTCAATGAAAAATGATCCAACGATATGGTCGTCCCAAAATTCCTCCCCAACATTTAATTTTTCAGAAGTCTGAGTATTAAATTCCCTGAGTAAATGAGGATTAGAATCACTCCAGTGACTACAATTGTGGCTATTCACTTCTCCATTCAACATAAATGTGCATCGGAGAAACATGTATTGTAGAGAAGATTTCGGTTCAATAAAAGTTGTTCACTAAAGTATTCGCAACATTGGTTACGGCGATCAAAGTTATCTTCATGTAACTCTTGAACCAGCATTACCTGAAAGGGATAAAACTTTTTCAAAATTCGATGAACACTGGAACGGGATACGCCAGTAGCTTGAGATAGCTTTAATCGACTACTTATTCTCCATCAGTACATGACCCAAAACTGCCACTACAGCTGCTTCATTTCAAACTGGGCCAATTGCTTCACGTTTCTTATTTAAAACCGAACCCGTTGCAACTAACTTGTCCATAAGTTGTTTAACGTACTGGTGGCTTGCGTTTTTCGCATTGAAAATTCGTACTGTAGCAGTAGCGCAGTCATGATTTCGATATTAAATTGCAACAATTTTTTGTTATTTTAAAAAGAGATAATGTTTGAATTCGTATAAACTTTTCTTTGTTTTGCTTCAGCTTTTTTATATGTGACATTTTTGTAAACTGATCGACACATCACTAAAAGTAGGTGATGAGGTCGTGTGTAGCACGTAAAAAACTTAAAAGAAACAGTACATTTGTGTGTAAATTACTGCGCGACGTTCGTTTGTGAAGTTTTGGTTTTTTGCCAATAATTCTGTCAAATCTCGTGCGATTTCCAAAAGCGATGCATCACTTTATGCCCAATGAAAATGGCTTTGAAATTCGTCAGTTGTGTTTGAAATTTTAAAGTTGGGGTTGCTAGGGATTAGGGGGTTGGACATATCGGGTTGGCTTGACTAAATAATCGACGGGTCTGGGCGAATTTAGAAATATTTTTCGGTTTTCTGATTATAAGGGAGGTCAATTTTCGTTCAGAAACTCTTTATATCATATTACACAAGAATTGCACAAGGTTTGAATAGTTTCTAAAACGTAACAAGAGAAATTATTTTTTTGTATTGTGATAAAACAAGTATGCATAAGTATGCTAAGATACTACTTCGTACAGAAAAAAAATACTTAAATAAGAATTTAGTTAACCATCAAAGATAATCCTATCAAATATTAGATTTGGAAAATTTGGGCACTTGAACTGTTACTAGGGCAAGTAACGTGTCGTTTGAATGCAATTTACATCACAATACAATACATAGATCATACCATCGTGACCGATATATATATATATATATATATATATATATATATATATATATATATATATATATATATATATATATATCATTTCAGTGCGTTAGAAAAATACAGCGTCACTTTTGCAGGTTACACATTCATCTATACAACAATAAAAACAATGTAACAACCTTTTTTGTGGTTGTATTAAAAATACGTTAATCTAAGATCATTAATTTATTTGGCATAAAATTAGAGGAGTTTTAATTATTTACGTGTAGAATTGAGAAAGGCAACTTAAATTGCATTTCATAGAACATATATTTTGGGTGTAATATTATATAAATAGTTATAGTTCCCTTTCTTTTAAAAATTGGACTGATCATTGTATTTCGCGCAGTGTGTGACACCTCTTGAGGGGCATTTACAGAAGCGTTTCTGAAAGCCTCCATTTTTACTTCACTTGCTGTTGAGTGTTGAAGCAGAAGTCATTGTTATAATGGTTTTACTTAATTTTTATTCTTGGTGCCATCAGAATTTTGGTGGTAAGTTTTTTTTCAATTCATTATATTTTAAAGCTAAAGCCTTTGCTTTTTTAGGCACTTTTATTTTACGGCACTTTTCACTTACGTGCACTTTTATTTTACACACTTATGTACACTTACGTACATTCATTATAGTACTTATATTTATATTTTAAATGGCTCTTAAGTTACTTGTTTACACAAGTTTCTCTTCATTCAAATAATTTCATCTTAAAATGCAATTTTAATACAATAAAACATCAAGAATACAATAAGTTTAGTGGAACGAAAATTACTTTAAATACCTAGTAGATCGCGTTGTTACAAGAATACGAAAGGAAGATGTAGTAACGCTTTCATACTGATTGACCGTTCCGCATCCATAATTAAACACAGGAAGCTGTCTATAGAAATCATTATGCTGAGGAATTTATGTGGTAAATTTTATATTTTTTTAAACTTAGCTTTAAAACCTTTTCTTACCTCTCCTTAACCATCCATTTATTGAGTAAATAAACTTAATTGCACATTGTTAATTTTTGTTATTTATAGAAAATTATTATTGTTCATTATTTAGGGTTTTGTTATTTTCCTGGACAAATATAACATGGCGCTCGAGCATGCATTTAATTATACATTGTTTTTTTATTAATAAGAAAAGGGAAAATAATTAAGCAGAAAAGAAGCAACTAGTATTTCAGCTAGGTTAATTAAACTATTTATTAGAATCCACCCTTATATTCATCTACCGATGGCACTTAGCGATTATTAAGGGGTAATTTTTTATATTAATTTTATTACTTGATCAATTACGAATGGTAAATTACATCATCGTTTTTTTATTAATGTTGCAACTTGACGCCTTTTAATAATTGTTTATATACTTTGGCTTAAGTTAAGGTCATAACAATAAAAATAAAATTCAATGTGTTTAATGGTCATCCGGACCCGGGGTATGTAATTGCCTATTTACAATTATAACCAAGCTTTATGCTGTACCCGTTAGTCCACGCCCACCTCTACACAAACATAAATATAAACAATCAACAATGCTAATTCACACAAGTGATGTGGAAGGGAGCCCTGTACTGTACTTTATTTAAGCAGATTTCAGCTTAATGAGCCCGCGTGCGAATGAGATACCTTAGCAAGCTAATGCTCGATTTTTTATACGTTACATAGACTTGTAGAATTATTTGCTGCGAGCTTTCATTTATATAAAAATACCTACTTACACTTGAATATATTCCGTTTTCTTAAACACTTTACCACAACAGTGATAGGCTAATTTTTGGAAAAACTTACATTAAAACCTACACAAAAAGAAAGAACGAATTAGCGTTTTAGTTTTTCTAAAAGGTACACGACGAATATTTGTAAATCGAACGGTTTACAATGGGAGATTCTAATTAAAAGAATCAAAGCCATCCGGTTCAATCAAACCTTCAATCGCAACTTCCTTCCCCTGCGATTTCAAATTAACTATATCTACTCCCGAAAAACCACCCCTGTTTTTTAGAAGTAATAAACAAGAAACATTACGGTGGAACAGTTTTATATTAATTATTGAACGATATCTGAATTTTTAAAATGTGCATTCGTCCGTAGCAAGCCCTACAATTAGGTCTCGAGTTTCAACGTACCAAACAAAGATCGCTGTGTATGTTCAGACGTAATTAATTATTACATTTATGCAGTTTTTACCACCATATTGCGCATATAGCAACTTTTAAAGATTCGTTACGGTCCACGGCAATAAAGCAGTGTCGAGCGTACATGAGTTTTTTAACCCGAAAACCATTCTGATATATAATAAATATAATAAAATATATCAAACCTCAGTCATTAACTCTTCTATCGCGGTAACAATTGCGATTTGAACATGTTTTTATAATAATAAAATTTCCGCGGTCCGCTACCTACAGTACCTTAGCATATAATTGTTAAAGCATTTAGTCCAAGGTATAGGAAAAAACACAACAAATAACCTAGACACACCAAAAGCTAAAATAAAAATTAAGACGCACCATCGTGCCTTTTTACATTCCCGATACGAAGTATAGTAAAAGGAAAGTATTGTGACCATGAAAAAAATTGACCTCGAGATATTGACGGATCTTAGAGTTTTGAGGGTCTTTAATTTCTTTTGACCATTTTTGGCATGCCGTCTTGCTGTGTTGGTGTGTGTTCTGTGTACGTGTGCGTGTGCGTGTGTGCGTCGTGTGCGTGTGTGTCGTGTGCGTGTGCGTGTGTGTGCGTGTGGTTGCTTGCGTGTGCGTGGTGTGCGTGTGCTGTGCGTGTGGTGTGCGTGTGCGTGTGCTGTGCGTGTGCGTGTGCGTGTGTGGTGTGCGTGTGTGGGTGTGGGTGTGCGTGTGGTGTGCGTGTGCGTGTGCGTGTGGGTGTGCGTGTGCGTGTGCGTGTGCGTGTGCGTGTGCGTGTGCGTGTGCGTGTGCGTGTGCGTGTGCGTATGCGTGTGCGTGTGTGTGCGTGTGCGTGTGGTGCGTGTGCGTGTGCGTGTGGTGTGGTGTGCGTGTGTGTCGTGTGTGTGCGTGTGCTGTGTGTGGTGTGCGTGTGGTGTGGTGTGCTGTAGTGTGTGAGTGTGGTGTGAGTGTGGTGAGGTGTAGTGTGGTGTGGTTTGAGTGCGTGTGAGTGTGATGTGGTTGTGAGTGTTGTGAGCGTGTGGTGGCGTGTGTGTGGTGTGTGTGTGGTGTGTTGTGGTGTGTGTGGTGTGTGTGTGTGTGTTGTGTGTGTGTGTGTGTGTTGTGTGTGTGTGTGTGTGTGGTGTGTGTGTGCGTGTGTGCGTGTGTGCGTGTGTGCGTGTGTGCGTGTTGCTGTGTGCGTGTGTGCGTGTCGTGTGTGCTGTGTGTGCGTGTGTGCGTGTGTCGTGTGGCGTGTGTGCGTGTTGCGTGTGCGTGTGGGCTGCTGTGTGTGTGTGTGTGTTTGTGCGTGTGTGCGTATGTGCGTGTGTGTGGGCGCGCGTGTGAATGTGTGGATGTATGTTAGTACTCACTTCAGAACAAGAACACGTACGTACATGGAATTTTGTACTTAGGCTTGCTTTCATTTGTACTGGATTATGTGTTGGGCGAAATTTAACTTCCGCGGGGGGGGGGGGGGTATTAGGAACTATTTTTTTTATTTTACTAAATGTTTCTGAAACCTCTGTATACCTCAAAGATATATAAATAACAATTAATAGATCTTAAGCATAAAGATTAACAGTGTTTTATGCATTTTTTTATACCGCGCGCATTTTAACGTCAAAAGAATTTCTAATGTACAATTTAAGTGTTAGTTAATATTTTTTCATTAATGATTAATTTTATACGAAAATCTGTAAACATGTTTTTAAAAAAAAAATTATTGTGCATAACTTTTCTTTATTAAGTTTCTCAATATAAAGCGAAGTAAGTGAAATAAATATGATTGAAAGTGCTTAAACTCTATTATCCACATATTTATAGAAGCGGGCGGCCTTGGATTTTTTTTAAGTTAACATCTAAGCTCTATATGACATGAAGTTTTGAACAACATAGAATATTGTTTTTATTCTTAAAATGTTGTCTATTTTCGTTATGAACTAATTATAAAAGAGGTAGCATAATTATCCTAAAAGATTGTTATTAAAGTTATTTCATTTCTTTTAATTTCCATTTAGAATGGCGTACTTATTCAAAATTTGGTGCAAGCATTAAACATTAGAATATACTCATAAATGTATTTTTTGTTTTAAATAGAAGGCATTTGACATTTGTCTTCCTTAATGTTTGAAATCTTAAAACACTATTAAAGTATGTATTAAGCAAAAACTGAAAATCCTGAAGAAACTCTTTGTATTTTTCTTTTAGAGTAGAATTAAAGTGTTGAAGGACATGCACAACATGTAATCAAAAAAATTCAGTTTCTTTTTGCATTGTACGTAGAGTTTTATTACGTAATTGCATAAACTCGCTAGTACTTTTAAGGTATACGTACTTATACGGGAATGTTGAGTGGAGACACTCTAGATTTTTTAATTATAAGATACCTTCTGCTTGCCTATTGAAGTTATTAGGATCTTTATGTATTTGAATAGTTTCACGTTGTAAACGAACATAATAATGAGTTTGTTTTGACAAAATTTCCATATTATCAAATTGAATGTCATGGTTTAAATTACTTAAAGCATGCTCAGCTACCGCAGGTTTCTCTGGTTGGCCTAATCTACAAAATCTCATGTGTTCTTTACGTCTTGTATCAAAGCTACGTTTTGTAGGTCCAATGTATACTTTTTCACAAGAGTAAAATATCTCAAACACTCCGAAAAATGATAATGGGTTTGAAACATCTTCATCTTTAGTTGACCTTAAATGTTTTTTTAACCTTTCTTGTAGGATTAAAAACAGTCCATGATATCCAAGATATTAGGGGTTTTCAATTATATCTCCAATATTAGTAATAAAAGGAAGAAACGCAGTACCAACATTGAGCACCAGTTTTTCTTTATGGATGTGTCTAGTAGTTGTAATAACATTATTAATATCTTTAAGTAAATATCCATTAGGTTGTAGTGATTTTTTTAAATATTTATGTTCATCTGTCAAAAATGGATAATTTATGAAGTGTATGTTAGCGCACGTCGGCTTTCGCTAAACCGTAAAAGTACGGTTAACTTCTATTAGTTTCCTTTTCCATGGTAAATGGATGCTTGAACGAATACCATTTATAAAAATGAGTGGTCTACATATTGATACCAAACTAAATAGTAATCAGGTCAATCTAACACAAACAAATTAAAATTTTGTCGACCAGTGTTACCTAAATATTTAAGAATATAAATATAACAAATAACATGTGAAATAGAATTTAAGCGTGTGTGGATATAGGTATATTTTCGTGAAAAGCATATCACAGGTGTGCAAAAAACTGTTTGATAGCTGTACATGTATATTCGTTCTTACAATCATTTATGAACCTGGATCATAAGGACGATTCTACGTTCCACACTAAAAATGCAATAATTATATATTGCAGAATAATATTGAAATTTTTTATAGAAAATCTTGAATGAGACTGTGTCGTTCGATACAGCTATACAAACATTAATGTATATCATTTATTTTATGCGTATACGTGTTCATGTATAATCCGAAACAGTATAATAAAATTTAATTACCAAAATGAACATACGACTGTTTCAAAGGTAGAAATTATAACAATTTTTTAAGTAAGTTACAAACAAAAATAATATAAATAAAATATGCTAATATTTACAGAATGCATAAATAATTCAGGGTGAACTTCGGTATGTAAAAACAGAGAATAAATTTGCGCAAACAAAATTAAATATTTATGTAACACGTTTTTTTGTTAGCTTTAGCACGAGAATCTTAAAATTTCATTTAAAATAAAATAAACACATTTTGAAACAAACTTTTTATAAATGCCAATTTTGCGGAAGTTCTACTTTTACATGACCGCATATGAACTGTTTGCTGAAAGTAATATAACGCGATAAGAACTTTGGCGTAGTTTGAACAGTAAATCAAATCTTTATTGAAATTTTAATATCCTCACAGGAGAGCAAATAATTTTACACGTAACTGCTACCTTAGTTAGGTGATTATAATCTAATATATAGTACACGTTTAGAATTTTCGATTATTCTCGTCGTATTTGATCAATAATCTAACTTTTTCTGTAACAAATGCTTTAAACATAGTTTAAGGCTGACCTTACATAGCGATCCCAGATGCACATAGCATATCCATTGCAGCACAATCGTTGGAAACCTATACCACAGTTTGGTGCTAATTTATTACCCCAAAGAAAAATTTGGTGTGTCCACCATTAACAAAAGTTAAGGGTTGTCTGCTTAACATAAAGTAATCACAGGCAACATACAAATACTTACCTAACATGAAAAATCTGAAACACTGCACCTGTAAGAAACAAAATAGATCCAGGACAGTAGAAGGACTCACAAAGATATTTTGAAATAAAGAATCAATGAAATCTATAATTGCATGTGTGTATCGTATAACAGCAATTCGTTAGAATGCTAGCCGTTTTGAGAACAAAATAGTTCGCCTAATTAAAACATTTAGATATTCAAATGTAAGTAGGTAACCTAGCTGTAGCTGTAAAATCAGAACAAGCAATTCAATAAACCTGTGTAATATTTACTAGATCCAGTCATTATAAGGGCTATTTTTCGAGAAGATATATAGAAACTTTTGCACTAGATTGCTCCTTAATAATGTAAATTAAACAGTACACATATAATTAGTAGTATAGCTATACGGATCCTGGAGCACTTTTGTCACTAGATTTGTCACCAGATCTAGGAAAAGTCACCAGAAAAGTTACTAGATTTCAAGGTCGGTAACATTGCCTATTTCAAGGGGTAGACCACAGGTGTGTAACTCTCTTCAAGGTTATATGCCTGCCTCTTCAGGTCCCCCTTCAAGGTCATTATAGTCCTGAAGGTCCTCGGTCTCAAGCAAGTCTAAGCATGTTTCAAGGCCACGCACTATTCAAATCAAGAAGGGGCCCATTGTTCAAAGTCTATGCTTTCAAGGCCACATGAAAGAACAAAGACTATCTATTGTTCAGTTAGAAATAGATTGTTATCTCAATTCTAGGAAATCAAAAGGCGATGCATTGTTCAAAGTCTATGTTTACAATTTTCAAGGTGAAAGAACAAAAGCGATTCATTCTTCTGGTCGAGTTATAAAAATAAATTGTTATCTCAATTCTAGGAAATCAATAACAAAGGGGCCCATTGTTCAAAGTCTATGTTTACAATTTTCAAGGTGAAAGAACAAAAGCGATTCATTCTTCTGGTCGAGTTATAAAAATAAATTGTTATCTCAATTCTAGAAATCAATAACAAAGGGGCCCATTGTTCAAAGTCTATGCTTTCAAGGTCACATGAGAAATGAATAAAGACGATTCATTCTTCTGGTAGAATAAATTATTATCTCAATTCTGAGAAATCATGAACAAAGACGATGTATTGTACAAAGTCTATGCTTATAATTTTCAAGGTAAATGAACAAAGACGATTCATTGTTCAGTTAGAAATAGATTGTTATCTAAATACATCTCTTTCAAGAACAAAGGCAATCCATTGTCAACGATTTAAAGTTTATGCTTATAAGGTCACACCTCTGATAACAAAGACGATCCATTCATCTCAATTCTAGGAAATCAAGAGCCCTGAGGTGCATGTTTCAATGCCACGCCCTCTAAACAGGTGGCCGTTCCCTAAACAGGTAGCCGTTTCCTAAAACAGGTAGCCGTTTCCTAAAAACAGGTAGCCGTTTCCTAAAACAGGGTCCGTTTCAAAACAGGTAGCTGTTTCGCAACCGTTTCATACGACCACATCTCAATTCTGAGAAATCAAAAGGGGCCCATTGTTCAAAGTCTATGCTTATAAGGTCACACTCTGTTTTGGCTCTGTCAGCTTCTAAAATTCTAGGAAATCAATAATAAAGACGATGCATTGTTCAAAGTCTATGTTTACAATTTTCAAGGTAAAGAACAAAAGCGATTCATTGTTCTGGTCGAGTTATAAGAAATAGATTGTTATCTAACATCTCAATTCTAGAAATCAAGAACAAAGGCGGTCTATTGTTCAAAGCCTATATTTATCATTGTTTTGGATGAGTTATAAAAATATATTGCTATCTAAATACACTTCAATTCTGAGAAATCGTGAACAAAGACGATGTATTGTCAACGCTTCAAAGTTTACGTTTACAAGGCCACGTGAGAGAACAAAGACGATCTATTGTTCAGATATAAAAATAGATTGTTATCTCAATTCTGAGAAAATCAAGAACAAAGGGCTCATTGTTAACGGTTCAAAGTCTATGCTTATAAGGTTACATGAGAGAACAAAGACGATCTATTGTTATGGATGAGTCATAGCTTCAAAATTCTGAAATCATGAACAAAGACGATGCATTGTTCAACGGTTCAAAGTCTATGCTTACAATTTTCAAGGTAAAAGAACAAAGACGATTCATTCTTGAGTCGAGCTTTAAAATTCTGAGAACAAAGACGATGCATTGTTCAGACTGATTAGGTCATCTAACAAGTAAAATATTTTTTATAAGACTACCACAATATACAGATAAAAATTGATTTAAGTAAATACACATATTATGGGAAGTTTGATGTACTTAACATACCTTTGCTGGATCATATAACATTCCTACAACCATATGTAAACATGCTCATTTCGTAGTGTTTAGTCGTAGTGCAGTTGCGGACAAGTAAAGTCATGAAAAAAGCAATAAAATCGCTCCTGGATACCTCATGTAATAACAATATGAATAATAATTTAACATTTTGTTGTTCATGCTGTCAAAATAGTGATGGTAGTAGTAGTAGCAAAAATGAAGAGAAACAAGATGAAGGTTATTCCGACTGGTCATCATCATTTCAACATAGGGCTGAGGTGTATAAACAGGCAGCTAATGAATACTTAATCGATTGTGCTTCCTATAACCTATCGAACGATAAGCATATTGAAATTGGATACAGTACACCTTAACCTTGCACCAGTAGTGCGTATGAGATGTGGCAACAACGTGGTATTAGACGTGAAGGAATGGAATGAACTTTTAAGATGGTATTCATAGTAGAAATACAATTTCTTCGATCCCAAGAAATTGAAAGCCAAATTGATTGGTCACATGTAAACGAGAGGATATAATACATGAGCAAGATTACGAATCTCTATCTAGTAATCTCGGTATTTATTACAATTGGGAATTGCTTAAAGGATATGAGAGAATTTTGAAAACTGTTATGATAGAAAACTACAACTGTTGTTCGTGTACATTCAACGCCCATAACATAGAGAACTATTCGATTTGAAGGATATAATAAGCTGTAGATTGGAATTTCTTGAATCTTACAATCTGGTGTGTTTCTATGAAATATTCATACGACAAGTGGTTGACTACTGTCGTTTTCGTGAGAAGGAATTCGGTGATGATGACATTTTTAGACATTCATGATGTTACAAATGCCAAATATAATATTAATTCACATAACACTGTATGTTTAATGGAAATATTGTACTATCGCCCTGCTTATCTAATGTATAGAATTTACCAAAAATAAAATTTTACACGATTTTAGGTATAAATACCCTGCCCTATCCCTCAAGGTGAACAATGATAGGTAAGAAGCGGAAGAGTGCAGGTGGTTTAGTGAATACGCTAATCAATAAACTTCCGGTGGAATTGCATTTACCCGGTTACCAGTATTGTGGTCCCGGTCCAAAATTAGAGAAACGATTAGCACGCGGTGACCCCGGTATTAATCAATTAGATGCGCAGTGCAAACTGCATGATATCAGTTATAGAGACTACCAAGATTTAGAAAGTAGACATAGAGCAGATAAAATTTTAGAAGAAAAAGCTTGGGAACGCTTTAAATCAGCAGACGCAACATTAGGTGAACGAGCTGCAGCTTTAGCAGTCGGTACCACCATGAAGGCAAAGAGAAAATTTGGGATGGGGTGTCGGTCCAAGAAGAAGAAGAATGGTGAAAGTTTATTGCATGTACGGAAAACAATAGCTAAAGAAATGAAGGCTAACGGAGATTTCACCGACACAATAAAGTCAGCACTGTCAACGGCAAAACGTGTAGTAAAAGGTTGGGGAAAGAAAAACATTAAAGTTCCTAGAGTAATTCCTTACCTAAACAAGGAGGTGTTTTGACCATTTCTTATTCCGTTATTCGCAGGATTATCAGCAATCGGTGCTTTAGCTGGCGGTGCATCGGGAATTGCCAAAGCAGTCAATGATGCAAAAATGCCAAAAATTGCAAGAGGAGACATCGCGCCATAATCGTATGATGGAATCGATCGCTGGTGGCGCATTCTATCTAAAACCATACAAATCTGGAGGTGCATTATACTTAAAACCGTTTCCAAAAAACTGAGTAGATTACCCGAAAGAGCGTTAACAGATATTGATTTAAAGAAATACACAAAAGGTGTACCATACTTTAGGGTATTTTTATGAGAGATAGCCTGCCTAAATTACCACAGAAAAATGAATCTGGAATCATCAACTTAGATAGTCAGAGTGGACCGGGTACACATTGGGTTTGCTACAAAAAGCGTGGTGAAAAGGTATGGTATTACGATAGTTTCGGTAATCTTCGACCACCAGTTGAAGCGATTAACTACTTTCGGGGATGTAAAATTTATTATAATTACAATCAAGATCAGGAATTTAATAGCATTATTTGCGGGCACCTATGCCTACAATTTCTATATAAATAATCAACATAACCTTAAATTTTCTCAGTTATGTCAATAACATTCAGTTTAGAAGGTGTTGGTAACATAGCTAGCTGCAACTTCTACCCACCGATAGAGCTAGATTTGGAGAAGAAATACGTTGTTGGATTGGTGGGATTTTACGGTGCAACAGCATTAGAAACATTTATACGGGCAACGATAGATTTTATTTTAGAACAAATTCATCTCATTTGCAAGTGATTAATATTCCACACGGTGCCTATGAGTTAGATGAAATTAGTGCTTACTTGAAATCAAAGATACCCACAGAAAAATTTTTCATTAGGGCAAACAACAATACGCTTAAGTGTGAGATAAACAGTTCATTTGAGATCGATTTTACTAAAAAGAGTAGCATTGGCCGCATGCTCGGGTTTGAGCCTAGAATACTAAAAGCGAACGTTCTCACACATCTGCGTTAGACATCCAAATAATTAAACACACTAATCTGCATGTGGAGTGCAACATTATAAAGGGATCTTATCGAAATGGTAAACCTGCAAAGGTAATATACGAAATTGACGTTTCCGTGCCCTCGGGCTATCGTCTGGATAAAGTTCCAACCAACATACAATATTTAGAAATAAACACAGACATAATCAGTAATATAACAATCAAATTGACAAATCAAAAGGGTGAGTTAATAGACTTTGGTGAAAGTGAACCATTCACGGTACGCTTAGAACTAAAAGAACATGGGTCTGCGAATTAATCACAGGACAATTCCATACAAAAGACCCAATCAACCCTCATTGCAGTTAACATCTGCAGAGAAATACATTTAACATCAATTGGATTGAAAGTTCTGAGTGACCAAACCATTAAACGTGTTTCAAAGCGTACATTTTAATAGAATTAATGTATCACTAAGAAATGTTAAATTTATTGAAGTTTACTTTAATGTCTATCTCTTTTCCACAATGATATGTTACGCTTACACACATCGCAACCTGAAATTATTGTATCACTCTGAATGTATTCATCTAAAATATGTAATGCTAATGTTTTATTGAACAATGGGTTTTCTTTGTTAATAAGCATTGCATTCTTAAAATTTGTAGGAATGTGTAAAAAATTCAAGCTAATAAAGACTTTCTTTGTATAAACACACAATGCATTGCATTCTTAAAATTATTTTAATCACTTTAAAACTTGTCAAAACTACATCGCATAATTAGTAATATAATAGACTTAAAATGTGTATGAAGAAAAAGGTTTCGCTATAAATAACAATAGGTTTGCATTCAAAAGTATGTAATTTAAAAAATGCAATATTTAATGTGAACAAGGATTTTCTTTGCATAACAATGAAAGCTTTTATAGTGCATTCTTAAAATATATAAAGTAAACAAACTGTAAAAGGGATAATTAATAACAATTAATTTAAGTTTGAGAAGAAATTTATATATAAGACATCATCCCTTTAGTAAATCTTTAATTACTCATCAACCCTCATTGCATCTACACAATGACTGAATCATTAAACATCTTTCAAAACGTACATTTTGATGATGCTATAATTAAATCAGATATTCACACCTATCTTCCGTATGGCTCTTCTAAGTATGGACCTTCCAAAAAAATACGCATTTTAATTCAAAGTCAGGATCTAATTACAGCTACTTATGATAGTTTTCTGTACATAGAAGGTAAGCTGAAGAAAGAAGATGAAGGAAAATCATGTAACTTAACCAATAATTTCCCCTACTTCCTTTTCGAAGAGATTCGTTATGAGTTAGGCGGTCAAAGAGTGGACGTTTGCCGAAATCCGGCATAACATCTACACTTAAAGGATATATTTCTTATACGACAAGCAAGAGCAAAGCATTAAGCCATTTGGGGTGGTCACCAAAGAATGAGGAACCATTACAAGTAGAATTCGATGAGGAAATGGCGAAAAATCCTTTACAGTATGCATACCATTGAACCACATATTTGGAATAATGGAGGATTATCGTCAAGTGATCGTGAATATGCGTCAAGAGTTGATTTTAATTCGATCTAGAAGCGATACAAACTGCTACTATGGTGACGTTGATGCGGAAATAACCTAAATAAAATTCAATGGAAAGTACCACACTTAACCCTTAGTGATGCCGCGAAACTGAACTTGTTTGAAGGAATAAATAAGAATTCTATTGTTACTGTTCCATTTCGTCAATGGGAGTTATATGAATTACCTGCTTTAAAACAAGCAACCTCTGATATATGGCCAATAAAAACGTCAACGCAACTAGAAAAACCACGCTGGATAATTGTTGCATTCCAACAAGGTAAAAGGTACACAAAGTCTGCAAGAGCCGGAAATTTTGATCACATTAACATCAGGAACCTTAAAGTACATCTGAATTCAGAGTATTATCCCTATGAAGCAATGCATTTGAACTTCAGTGCTAACCAATACATACCTGCCTATCGCAATTTTTGAACTTCCGATGTGACTACTATGATGAAGATAATACAGATGCGTTATTCAACTACACCGAATTCAAATCATGTCCAGTATTTGTAATGGACTGTTCTAAGCAGAATGAATCCTTAAAAAACTCAACAGTAGACATCAAATTGGAAATGGAAACACTAACACCTTTCGATAATGGAATCGTTGCCTATGGTCTTATTCTCCACGATGCTATTGTGCAGTACAACCCACTCACCGGAGAAGTGAAAAATTATAATCTGTATTATATAAATAAAAATGTTGTATTATTCGTTTAGTTTCATTTCATCCATCAAAGATGAAAGTAGTTGCGCAGAAACAAAAACTTCCAATTCAAAATCATGACTTTGATGAAAAGTCTGGTACTTCAAAACATGGCGATTTACTTCCTAATAGTATACGTGGCATTATATGTGGCCCCTCCAACTGCGGCAAAACAAACGCAATGATTAGTTTGCTTACTGAGAAAAACGGTTTGAAATTTAAACATGTATACGTATACTCCAAGTCATTAAATCAAAACAAGTACAAACTTTTACAGGAAATCCTACTTCCGATAAAGGATATAGGTTACTTTACGTTCAGTGATAATCAAGATGTGATTGAGCCGAATTGTGCAAAAGCAAATTCTATCTTTATCTTTGATGATATCGCCTGTGAAAAGCAAAATAACATAAGGGCATATTTTTCTATGGGTAGACATAACGATATTGATTGTTTCTATTTGGGTCAAACTTACAGTAAAATTCCAAAGCAATTAATTCGTGACAATGCGAATCTAATTATATTATTTGAGCAAGATGAATTAAACCTAAAACATGTGTATGAGGATCATATAAGCCCACCATAAGCATGACATTGTTTAGGGATATGTGTTCAAAGTGCTGGATAGATCCGTTTGGGTTCATAGTCATAAATAAGGATGCTGAAGTCAATAATGGTCGCTATAGGAAAAGGTTTGATGAATATATAATACCTTAGCCTGATTTCAGTGGTTTAGTAGTTACACATCCGTTTAGGTATTAACAGCCCTTTTGCTACAATGGATAATAAGGAGATGATATTAAAGCGAAAAATTATTCAGGCTCGTAAAATAATACAGCAGAAATACAACAGTCTTAAAACTGCCCGCATTGATAATGAAAGAACGTTTGAAAGTACTTATAAACCTCTAATAGAACCCCTAACTGAAATAGCGAATAAAATGCATCCTGATAAGAAAACAAAGGAGTCCGTTAAACCCAAAACTCACCTTTGTTCATATTTCAGAAACATGCTACTACTAGCCCACACACTTCCTTTCACCAAGGAAGACAAGCCCCTAGCTCAACTTCCGCTGTTTCAAATAAATCCCTCCTCGTACACCACCTTTCCTAGAAACATCTGTCGTAGGAGAGATTACTGCCGAGGAAGAAGAACCTCTTAGTATCACAGATGATTCCTGTAATGAACCCATCTCTGAAGAATTTCTCGAGCAGTACCACGAATTACCTCGTATATATGTTGAACGTATTATGAGGGATCTTGAAGGTGCTATTGATCACACTTATGGAGTCCACTACGACGCCAAAACAGACAAATGGGCAATTGGTAATACCCCATCACAATTAAAGGAAAGGATATGATCATTAATGGTGTCACGTATAAAGGGACTCCAGGTTTATATGATCTGCTTATTATGAATGAACCTGATTTAAATCTAGTAAATTCAAAGGATAGAAAGAATTATAAACGTATTTTAGCAGCTACGAATGTTGCAAGGCGAGATTATGATGTAAGTGGACAGATTCGAGGAAGCCGCAGCAAAAGTATACACAAATAATTAAACCCTTGCTGTCATCACCCTCAACTCAGGGAGGTGGAGCTATGTTTTTTAAGGAATTAACAAACAGGCCGATTGAATATAAGTATTGGAATGATGTACATGAACTAATTCGTGATCTAGAAGTATTGTGGGCAGAAAAATTGGCTGGAAACACCGGTGTCGTAAACGATATAATATCAATTGTAGAGGAATTGTATGAAGATGGATACATTGAAAGACCAAACACTAGTTTTCTGAACAATATAAATCAGACTGCATTGATGTCGACATATCATAACTAAAATGCCTCTTGATAAATTTGGACGGTCACATGCCCAGTATCAATTTAAGAAATTAACCCCTCAGTTTCAACTTATTGATGATAATCAATTCGATATCGAGAATAAGAGACTCAGCAATGTTGCCAACCCCATAGATCCTCAAGATGTCATCACCAAGCAATACTATTTATCGACAAGGTTGAATTTGGATGGAAACCGTTTGACCAGTTGGCGGATCCGGAAGAAGATGGTGATGCTATAAGTAAAGGATACCTTGATTTTTGTCTGCAAGCAATTCAGAAAGCTGTTAAAGGGAACTTTAACGCTTATCTAGTGTTGGAGGAAAAACTACATCAACTTAAAGAAATTGTGGATCATGTCCAAATTACAACTCGTCAATGAATTGCACAAACCCGCAAGAAAAAATTTTAAACGAAGGCGCACAATAATTAAGGGATATGATGACCTCTGGCAAGCAGATTTGGCCGAATTTAACACATATGCCAAACAAAATAAGGGCTACAAGTATATTTTAGTAGTTATTGACTGTTTTCGAAATACTTGTGGACCAAAGGATTAAAAACAAAAACGGGCTTGAAGTTGCCAAGGCCATGCAGGCAATCTTCAAAACGGCGGAACCTTCCAATTTGCAGACAGATGCAGGAAAAGAATTCTACAATGACCATTTCACTAAACTAATGCAGCGTTATGGGGTCAACCATTACTCCACCTATAGTACAAAGAAGGCAGCAATTGCGGAACGAGTGATCAGGACCGTTAAGTCTGCCTATACAAGTCATTCAGCCTACAGGGTAAATATAAATGGATTGATACAATTGACACCGTAACGATGGATTATAACAATCGTAAGCATAGAACTACAGGAATGAAGCCCAAAGATGTCGGTAATCATACAAAGCTAGAGGCTTACACTCACATAAAAATAGTTGATAGGAATCGTTATTGTGTGGGTGACATAGTACGAATCAGTAAATTTAAAAGTATTTTCGCTAAAGGATACACCCCAATTGGTCAAGTGAACTATTCAAGATTGTGAAAGTTTGCATTACTAACCCAACCACCTACATGTTGGAGGACATGAAAGGATCACCTGTACTGGGAGGCTTTTATGAACATGAATTACAGAAAACAAAGCATCCGGATGTCTACCTTGTGGAAAAAGTGCTTCGCTCCAAGAATAACAAGTTATTCGTAAAGTGGTGGGGATTGGATGAAAGATCATGGATCAATAAAGACGATTTAGTTTATAATATAGCTGTAGGCATTGTAACTTTTAGATGAATTAAAACCACATAAAAATTATAATTGTATTTATTTAAATATTACATCATCTTATATAGTAAACCTAAAGTATTTCTATAATCGTTTAAATTACTAGACGGCCATATTCCCGAATCTGGTCCACATCTCCATCCCAAGCAGGAATCACCTTTCTCAATGTTTTCCAAAATCCACGTAAATTTTGTGGTGTTCCTCATTTTCCCACGTTGAAACTTATATGTAATGTTTTGTTCTAACAATACTTCAATTAAAATAGTGAGGCACTTGTAATTAGCATAATATGCTGCTGTCTCGATACATTCACTTATAATAGAGGAAGTGTCTTTATAAACAATATTTTGTACGCTAGCATTTGTACACAATGAATCACCCATAATAACTTGTATATGTACATTTTAAGGGTATGTCACCAAGTAAATTCATGCCATCTAAAATCCTATTTACATCATTAGAGGTTAACGAACCTTTATCGGTACACAAGTTCGTAAAACTTTTAATGGTATTGTCTAAGCTAATTTTTCTATCAAATAATGTCTTAATAATTACTGCATTTGCACACTTTGAGTTTATAGCACACCAGTTAAAACACTCATCAGGAATAACAATATTTTGCAATATATTCAATATAAATGTATAGTTTTCAGGAGAGGTCAAAGAACGCTTCAGGTACTTTTGTAGATTTGATCACTACTGCACTGCAGCTCTTCCTGCAAGCTGTCCTGAAGACTGCTCATTGTTTACTGAAAGTTGTACCCCAGGGTCTAGTATCAGTGAAATCAAAATTTACTAAGCGTTTATCATCATAAGGATTGAGTATGACTTTATTTTGTTTAATGGTAAACACATCATGTTTCTTTGATCTTATGAGGTGTTGATAGCGCCTTATTACGCCACCATCAAATAAAACCTGTTTATAATCATTAATCGTGATCTGCCTCACACTTGCGTGGGTAGAACCCTTTGATTTTTACAACCTTTTCATCAACCGCGTAAGCATACATTTTGCACGAAGTCCTACAAATTCAACCATAATTTTGCCATGATTTTCATCTTTCATTAAGCCGGGGACCTTTTTATTTACTAACGGGAGTCCAAAGATGTTGTCGGGACTATAATCAGATGTATCGAATTTATCAATGTCCTCTTTAATACATTCATAGATATCAGAACCGAAAAGGCGTATATGAGACTATCCGTATCCGTGTACAAGAGCTTAGCACTATTATGGAACTTGGGTAGCGTGTAACCGTAATGAAAATTATATAAAAAGTTTTGAAACGTCTAAAACACTGAATCCTGCATATATAGGTTTATTGAAATATACTTCAAGCTTATTCATTTGAATGATAAGCATATCATTGTCAAATATTGTACAACTATGAAAATTTGGTTTTGATATGTAAGCACGAGCACCATAGCGACCCTCCCATTTCGTTACTAGCCGTATGTCCTTATGCTTACGTACATTTTCCATCAGCTTCCGAAAACACTATTAATCATTAATTTATAGAAATTTTTAACGAATTCATTTTGAGATTGCTGACGCATGGCTGTATTTAAATCTATGTATTTTTTAACCACGGGGACTGTTTAAAACGTAATATACGGTGTACTTTTACCAACTTCAATCCATATTTTAAATATACTTTAAATTTCTGTAATGAATTACATAATTACGTTTTGGATACAGGGTAAGCAGTAATTTTTCATTTTGGAATCAGGCGTGGGTGGAACCATATGTTCGGGTGCCAGCGGTAGATCACTGTGACTCTCATGTAATTCTATAGGATAGTCTAAATCACACTCGACTATATAACCAATTTCCGAATCATCAGGATGGTTTATTAAATCTAAACTTTCAAAATTAGCTTCATCAACAAAGAAAAATCGCCAAATGGTAGAAATTCTGACATGGCGGCTCCATATAAATTATTCACGTCGTAGTACATTAAATACACACTTTCGGAGGTGGGATCAAATTTTTCCCCATGTACTTATTGTTAGCTTTAGCATACCGATTTGAACATTGAGCTACACCACCTCTAATCCCTCTTTCAATAAACATTAGCATATCAATGTCTGTAAATAATTCTAACTTTACTTGTGTAATTTTAAGCATAGCATCGAATGCTAAACCGGGAGCTGTATAATAGTGTAGAGGATCAAGGTCGTAAGTACTTAAACAAGTTTTTAAAGTTTCGAAAATATCTGACTAAAGTAAAACTGTACTTATTTAGATACGAATCGTAATCAAACTACTAAATTTAATCAAATTGTTCCAAACGTTAACCGCATGCAAAACTCTCATCACTGATTCCCTCATTATTAAGATGACTGAAAAATGCTTCTTTAGGAGGAGCGTGGTCTCATTCAATTTATCCCACGTATCAATATACTCATAAGGAAACACACCTTTGCGAACTACTAGAGAAAATTCCTCCTCATTGTTGCAACTAGCGCGGGAAATAATTTTTACTATCCTCCAAATAGTCTGACAACTTTTCAATACTACTACTCATAAATCTGAAAGAGTCAATAAATCTAAACTTAATTTTGGTGCCTTCCATTACCTTCGTGAAAGAGATATATCTTTCTTTGTTTATGGGTAGCAGTGAAATCAAACCGGGAACACTAGCCAATTCTCTAATGATGAAATGAGAATCATAACCTGATAAATTATGGAACACAACTGGCAGAATGTGGGAGTCTGTATAGTTTAGGTTACATACCTGGTGCGCTGCCCCAAGATGATTATGGTCTCTAACTTTTATATCAGAATTAGTAAATGGTTTCCGACAAATGTGACAAATCGTGGCGCTTTCAAATTGCTCAACCTGACTGAGACTTAAAGTAGCCATAGGAATTATTTGATTGATTATTTCGGTAGCCCAATGTGCAATACTTTGAAGCTCGTTAACAAACCATTGAATGCAATCCTTTCCTCTATAAAGACTAAATCGGATAAAGAATCATCATATGAACACTTCAAATAGTAAGCAATGCTGAAAGGTGTGTTTGGAGTGAAATAGAGTATTACTTTCAATACCATTTGCACACTTCTCTAAAATACTTTCTAAATCGGCATAAATGACAAATGGCACCTTTTCTTGGAATGCAAAATTTTGAACTGTAAATTCATTTCCGCTTCGGTAGGCAGCCTAGTAGAGCATTGATTAAGTTGCTGACAGTGGATGGTATGTTTTGTAGAAGGCGATCTGAAGAAAAATGTTCAAGCATCGGTAACAAATAAATTCTTGCCCTTGCAATTCGATATCTGTTTTGAAAATAAAGCTGACATATTTTTAATCCATGTGAAATGGTATACAGTGTTATCCACGGCCTGATCAGAAAGTATTAAAAGATTTATGGGTTCTCTATCGCTTTGCTGATTACTCAATACAAGGGGTGAAACTTTTTTACCATTTATGCAGTACAAATTAATTGCGAGGTTGTTCAGTTTCTCAAATTTTTTTACATCATCCAGCTGAATGGGGAAGTGAATTGAATCAAAATTCAAAACCTCTAAAAATGAGGATAGCTAGAAGTTCGGTTTGAGCTTTGTGAAGCAGGATATAATGCCGAAACAACGGCCCACAGGAAGCAAAACTCATCGTTATTTTTAACATTAACAACAGCATGCTTTACTGCTATGAAGCGAGGAACTTTAACATAAGTTGAACAACCGCCTCTAAATGGGACATAGCTATTAATATTTACTTTTAAATGTAAGACTTCATGTACTGCCCAACCGGAATCCCTTTCGAAAACTCCTCTAATTTTATCCGTAACTTATCATACACGTTTTCATTGTACCAGACACGTATATTGGTTGAAATATCAATAACGCAATTTTTTGGGCAAAAGTCTTCAACTCAATACTATGATTTTGGGGTTGCATGAAATTGCAGCCTAAGACCACATTTACCTTTAGCATAGATTGCCTTAACATTAATTTCACCTTACGTGCAAAACTATTATATGCGTTTAGTAAAAATATCAAAGGGTCCTTAATGTTTGACATATTGATTATAATTCCTGTAAGCAACCTACCATTAAAACATGAGTCTAGGGGTACCAACGTAATTTATGCATACCTTTTTATTGACAATTCCACTACCAACCTTCTCTGAAGCGTTCTTTAACCGTCTCAATCTAACCAGATAGCACTTGAGCAATGCTAAATTGCTCTCAAGCTTAAAAAGCTTTCATTGGTCTCAAATAAATTTTATGTTTAATTATATCTTGCAATAGCTTGATATTGGTGTTAACTATACGGATGTGCCTGGCAAATTCCTTTTTGTTTTCAATAAGGGAACAATGCGCTTTGTTAAATTAACCATCTCACTACTACCATACTCATAGCTAGCAATATGAAGCACACCGTAACAATGAACTTTTAACAAATTGCTCTTCACAACGGTTCTAGTCACGATTGTAAAAATATGATGCACAGACTGGTGAGCAATAATAGTTACTCTTTACGTTTAACAAATTCTCTTGGTTTACAATAAAACTTCTAGTTAGGATTGTAAAAATATGAACCCTGGTTAATAATAGTTGCTTTTTACTTTAGGTAATTTGTTGTTGTGACGATTGTAATGTATCGACTGACGTTGGACTGTTCTTTATCTACTTATATAGAGATAAGATCGGGTAAGGTCGGATAAGTTCGGATCACCTTTTCAGAAGCTACGACTCAACAATGAATCGTCTTTGTTCTTTTACCTTGAAAATTGTAAGCATAGACTTTGAACGTTGAACAATGCATCGTCTTTGTTCATGATTCCTCAGAATTTTAGAAGCTATGACTCATCCATAACAATAGATCGTCTTTGTTCTCTCAAAACCTTTAAGCATAGACTTTGAACCGTTAACAATGAGCCCTCTTTGTTCTTGATTTTCTCAGAATTGAGATAACAATCTATTTTATATCTGAACAATAGATCGTCTTTGTTCTCTCACGTGGCCTTGTAAACGTAAACTTTGAAGCGTTGACAATACATCTTTTGTTCACGATTTCTCAGAATTGAAGTGTATTTAGATAACAATCTATTTTTATAACTCATCCAAAACAATGGAAATTGGTTTCTTTTGTTCTTGATTTCCTAGAATTGGATAAAACAATCTATTTCTTATAACTCGACCAGAACAATGAATCGCTTTTGTTCTTTTACCTTGAAAATTGTAAACATAGACTTTGAACAATGCATCGTCTTTTATTGATTTCCTAGAATTTTAGAAGCTACGACAGAGCCAAAACAAGGTGTGACCTTATAAGCATAGACTTTGAACAATTGGGCCCTTTTTGATTTCTCAGAATTGAGATGTGGTCGTATGGGGGGAAACGGTTGCGAAACAGCTACCTGTTTTGGGAAACGGACCCCCTGTTTTAGGAAACGGCTACCTGTTTTTAGGAAACGGCTACCTGTTTTTAGGAAACGGCTACCTGTTTAGGGGAACGGCCACCTGTTTAGAGGGCGTGGCTTTGAAACATGCACCTCAGGGCTCTTGATTTCCTAGAATTGAGATGAATGGATCGTCTTTGTTATCAGAGGTGTGACCTTATAAGCATAAACTTTAAATCGTTGACAATGGATTGCCTTTGTTCTTGAAAGAGATGTATTTAGATAACAATCTATTTCTAACTGAACAATGAATCGTCTTTGTTCATTTACCTTGAAAATTATAAGCATAGACTTTGTACAATACATCGTCTTTGTTCATGATTTCTCAGAATTGAGATAATAATTTATTTCTACCAGAAGAATGAATCGTCTTTATTCATTTCTCATGGACCTTGAAAGCATAGACTTTGAACAATGGGCCCCTTTGTTATTGATTTCCTAGAATTGAGATAACAATTTATTTTATAACTCGACCAGAAGAATGAATCGCTTTTGTTCTTTCACCTTGAAAATTGTAAACATAGACTTTGAACAATGCATCCCTTTTTTTGATTTCCTAAATTGAGATAACAATCTATTTCTAACTGAACAATAGATAGTCTTTGTTCTTTCATGTGGCCTTGAAAGCATAGACTTTGAACAATGGGCCCCTTCTTGATTTGAATAGGGCGTGGCCTTGAAACATGCTTAGACTTGCTTGAGACCGAGGACCTTCAGGACTATAATGACCTTGAAGCGGGGACCTCGAAGAGGCAGGGCATATAACCTTAAGAGAGTTACACACCTGTGGTCTACCCTTGAAATAAAATGTTACCAACCTTGAAATCTAGTAACTTTTTCTGGTGATTTTCCTAGATCTGGTGACAAATCTAGTGACAAAAGTGCTCCAGGATTATAGCTATTTACCAGTCATTATAATATTTTTAAAGATATAGGAAAAACTTTTTGCTTTTTTTTCAGTCACATATAATTTTTCGAACGAATTTGATTAAGGAAGTTATCTTTAGTTATATAAACTATCCAATTTGCAATTTCCTCTTTGTAACCTAAATTCAATTGACCTTTAATTTTTAGAAATCTTGACAAATATATTAGGAAGTTCGAATTTAATTAACGGATTATCTTTAATATAACTTGGTATTAAATACGATTATTACATTTAACTCTATTAAACTGTAAATGCTACTTGAACGGTCTCTACCTTTTTTTATGATTCCATTGTTACTTGCTATTACTTCCCTTTTAGACGACTGAACACTACCTATAACACATTAATTCATTTTTTCTTTGAACGTATAGTAATGTATGGTTTATTTTTCCCGTTTGGTTGGATGTAAAATTAATTTTGATAACACGCTCATTCTAATTTAAGTGTTTTATTTTTAATTTGACATTCCCTTACCTTTCTAGTTCTGTTTAAATGTTTATGTGTACTTTGATTTATAATCTTGTACTGGTTTAACAACTATTTTTTTAAAGTGAATTTATTCTTATGGTGCATTTTGTGTAATTTTAATTTTTTTGATTTATTTTTACTCAAATTTGATTTTTTTTGTGTGTGTTTTTTTTTATTTGTTGTGTTTTTTTTTTTTTGTGTTTTTTTTATTTTTTTTTTCATGTGCATTTTCAATGTGCTGTATTTTTTTTTTTCTTGTTGAATTTGTGTTTTTTTATTTTTTGTGTGTGTGTGTGTGTGTGTGTTGTTGTTGTGGTGTGTTTTTGTTGTGTTTGTTTTGTTTTGTTGGTTTGTTGGTGTGGTGTTTTGTTGTGGTGTTTTGTGTTGGTTTGTTGTTGGTTGTTGGTGAGTGGTGTTTGTTGTGTTTGTTGTGGTTGTGTTTGGTTGTTGTGTGATTTTGTGTGTTTGTGTGTTTGTTTTTTTGTTTGTGTGATGTGTGATGTGTGTGTGTTTTGTTGGTTGTGTGATTGTGGTGTGTGTGTGTGATTTATTTTATTGTTTGTGGTGTGTGGGGTTGTGTAGTTGTGTGTGTGTGTGTGTTTGTAGTGTGTTTATTGTGGTTGTGTTTTTTTTTAATTGTTTTTTTTTGGTGGTTGATAAATGATTTTTGTGGTTTGTCCGTGATGTGTTTTGTGTGAATGTGGTGTGTGTGTGTGTGGTTTGCGTGTGTGGTGTGTAATGTTGGTATTGTTGTTGGTTGGTATATAGTGTTTTTTTTTTGATTGGGTGATGGGGTTTTAGTTTGGTTTTGTTGGTGTGTGGGTGTTGGGTGTGTGGTGGTGGTGGGTGTGGTGTGTGTTGGTTGTGTGGTTGTTATTGTTGTGGTTGTGGTGTGTTTGTGGGTTGTTGTGTGATGTGTTTGTGGTGTGTGTGTTGTTTGTTTTGTGTGTGGTGTTTTTTTTTTTGTGGTGTTATGTGTGTGGGTGGTGCTGGCGTTGTGTGTGGTTGTGGTGTGGTTTTGTGAAGTGTGTTTGGTGTTTTTGGTATTTATTTTTATTTGGTTTCTGTAATTGGCCGTGGGGTTGTTGTGTGGTGTGCTTCGTGTGCGTGTGTGCTGTGTGGTGTGTAGTGTGGGTGTGGTTGTGGGGTATGAATAGTGATTCTAAATTTTTATATTATTTTTGGTGATATTTTTTTGGGTGAGTGTGGTGTGTGTGTGTCTTGTGTGTGTGTGTGTGTGTGTGTGTGTGTGTGTGTGAGTGTGTGTGGTTTGTGTGTTTTGTGTGCGTGCGTATTGTGGTGTACGTGTGTGTTTTTATTTAATATTTTTGTTTTGTTCTGTTAATCGTATATTTGTTAGAAAGAATTCTTGTCTCAATTTTGCAATATAACCAATTTTTCGGATTAAAGGGTAAATATTTGAAAATGTGGTGTGGTTCATTTTTGTTTAAAAATATCTCTCAAAAATTTTTAATCTAAAGCACTATTTTGTCATTTTTTTAATTCAAGTATATTTTGGTTATTTTGTAATGAAGTCATTCATCAATTAATATTTTGTCTTTTTACATACTGTTGTAAATCTCTCAATTTTGTGATTGTTCTGTATTTTACCTAAATTTTAAATTTATTTAAAGTTTTATTTTTATCAAATCGTTGTATATATTTTAAAATTATGCATGTTTTTTTACATGAGCGACATTTTGGTCAATTTGACTTGTTTTATTACTATTAACATCCAAATGTGTTTTTTATAGAAAAATATTTTTATTTAAAATTTTTTTCCTTTGATATTTAATATTCATACATTGTCTTAAAGTTTTATTTTAAATATTTTCTTTCTTTTATCAACATTCTATTCAGCTTTTAGATTTTTTAATTAAATTTGCTTTTTAATTGTTTTCATTCTTTATTGACCAAACTAACGATTTTATTTTAAATATCATGTCCTTTATTATTATTTTCATCTTTTTTATTTGGTTTCTAAATCTCAGCATTTATTTTTCCTTTTGATTTTTTGGTTACCATGTTTACTTTTTACAGAAAAATTATAACTTTTTTTTTTTGTTTTATGTCCAATTTAATTACTTTCCTTTTTGTCTGTTATTATTGTAATCTGCAAATTTAATCAATTAAATTGTACTTTTAAATTTCGTCTTGGGATAAATTTTTTCCTTTTCAATTACTATTTATCATAAAATGGTTACTTTATTTGAATAAGTCTTACATTCTACTGTTACTATTTCAAACAAAATATTTTTAAAAATGAAATTTAGATTTAAACATATTTGAAAAAATTAAAAAAAAATTGATAAAGAAAAATTTCAAATTTTGAATTATGTTATAGTTATCGAAAACAATTTTATTGTTTTTTGTTTTTTTTTTTAATTTAAATAATTTAATGCATGATTTGACCATAAATTATATTAAATATAATAATGGTCTGCCATGTGAATTACAAATTGTCTAAACAACAAGGAAGATTTATTATAATGTATAGATTTTTTAATGCTATTAACGATTAAAAAAATTTTTTTTAAGAAAAAAATATTAATTTGACAACACATTATACTTTTTTGCAAAAATTTTAAAAGAAAATGAAAAGAAAATTAATACATTTCGGGTAAATGCAAACATTTAATTCCCTGAAAATATACAAGTTTGGTCTTTAAGAATGAATATCTATGGAAAATACTTTTTTACATTTTTTACTTAAATCTAATTTGTTTTAAAAAAAATAGACCAAAGTTTCATAATTTTTACTGGTTGTAATCATATATTTAATTTTGTATTTAAACCTTGTTAAATTTTAAACAATTTAAAAGCCAAATGTAAAAAGGAAAAATTTGACTAGAAGGACGTGAAAGGTTTCAAAAAAGTTCCATTGAATTTACTTGTTAGTAAAATAGTTTTTAACCTTTGTTGGGTTTGACATAAGTAAATCTTAAAATAATATTGGGTTAAAAATATATTGTTGTCAATATTATTTACAAAAAATGATAAACTGCGTTCTCCTTTGTTTTGCTGGATACAATAATTATAACGTTTTAACATATATCAAAAAAAAAAGGTTAAATTTTGACGATAAGATTTTACTTAAATTATCGATCAAAATATACAGCTCAAAGTAAAAATGTTATAAATAGATTAGTGTAAATCAATTTGAACTATAATATAGAAGGCACTTTTTGCGGATTAATTGTACTAATCATTATATTTTATATAGAAGATTCCAAATAAAATCGAGATATCAAAGAAATTTTAAAAGGTTAACAAAAAATTTTGAAAAAACAAAAACAATTTTGGTATTAATAACATTTTTCAATTTAATTTAACATTTATTCATAATTATTTTATGTTATTGATGTTTTTAAAAATGAAAAAAATTTTTCAACGTTTCACTTTATATCTAAAATACAACAAGTGGTGAAACCAATTTTGTCAATAAATTTTTTACGAAAATCAAAATTACCGTACTTCAGAATAATTTTCTAAACAGCAACTAATGATTCTGATAAAAAATTATCAAAATTCCTTAACGAGTTATTCAAGACAATCCAAAAAAGGAAAAATTGAATTTTTTCGAAATGCATATTCAAAATTACCACGGTAACATATCAAATGTATAAATAGTAAAAACATTACCAAAATTTTGACGATAAATTTGGTAGAACAAATTTGAAATTAAAAAATAGTGATAATTTTAATAATAAATGTCGTAATTCTTTAACAGGTTTAAAAAATTTTGATTAGAAATTATTGACTGAAGTGTATTTTTAAAACAAGACGTATATTTGAAGATTACGCACTCAACTCAAAAATGCGATGGTTACAGAGAATTTTAAAACAATGTAACACTACTTAAAATGGTGCAAAAATTATATTTTAAAGTTTTGTGAGGATGAATCCATTCAGTATTGAGTTGAAAATTCACATGCAATCAATTGCAGAAAAAGAAAGTTAGTATTTATAGTAGATGCAACTAAAAAAAATGATTGACGTGGAACAAGATACTACTAGAAAAGTTCTATCAAATTGCACAAGAGATTTTTTAAAAACTTAAATGTTTTCGTACTTTCAATAAGAAAAGACTGCACTAAAAATTGGGCCTAAGACAAAAATTTCTTAAAAACCAAAATACATGTCTTTGTGACAAAACCTTTTAATAAAGAATTAATGATTGTGTGATTTATTGTAAAAATGTCAAATAATTATTAAATTTGTTATGCTCATTTAAAGATTTTAAAAAAATATTACAAAAGAACAGTAACGTACAAATCGTTTATTTTAATCCAATTTACTGGTGGAATCTGGTATTTTACAAGAATATTCCTGTACAATTAATGAAATTCAGGATAAATTTGTGCAGAAAAATTATATGTAAAGCGATTCAAGATAATAATTTACTTGCAACCGGACATGAGCAAACAAATTATAAGTAAAACAAAAAAGTACAAACCGATGGTGAATAATTTTTTGAAAAAGAAAACCCAAAATTGTTTATAGTAATTTGTGTTATAAATAGTAATTATTAATAGTTTATTGTTGAATTGTTTTACCTTTATTCTCAACTGTATTATCCAAAGAACTTACTCCCTTAGTGCGGAAAGATTGCTAGTGTAATCAGATCCTAATTGGCTAAAACAGACTGTTTCGATTGCTTTCTAAATTTTGGGGATTTTAAGTATCGTATTTTAAAGGAATTGAAAAAGAATTAAATTATAATTTTTTTTATACTGCACTGCATTATTTTAGTTAGTATGAAAAGTAACTTTAATTTAAATTTTCTAAGTGTTGAAAGGGTTTTCTCAAAAACCTTTAAAGTAGGCATTTTTACAAGTGTTACAAGGGTAAAATATTTTTTGGTTACTTTGCACTCTAATTAAACTGAAACAGTGCAATTTTAATAGTTAACAGTTAACAATGGAATTACAGATTTAGTAACTGAATTAACTGCAACACTCAATGAAAATATCTGGAACAAAAATTTTTATGGTTTTTTGTTTTTGGACTGGTATTTGATGTACAAATATGCTGCAATAAAAATCAACGTGCACGGATATCAGAAACATTCCAATTATTTTTTGGACATTCAATAAGAAGGAATCGTCTCATAATTCTCTACTATTGAAATTTAGGTGACGTTTAAGGAATATCTGCATCAGCATTTGCAATAGTGTTGCAAAATAAAAACGATGTCCGAATGTAGAATTGAGTAATTTAAAATTTGCAATGTTTTTGAATTTCACTAAACGTATTTACACTTACTGTTGTTTTGTGCATTTTCCTATTTTATAATTTAAATAATCTGTTAGTCTCAACGTTATTAGGGCGAAGAATTATAACTTAAAATTAGTTATCAATATTCAGGACCTTTGGTAACGGAAAATGTTCTACGACGATGTGTTTTAGAATCAGGAATTGTAACGAGTAAATTGTACCTTATTTTAATATCGTTCACCATCATTTTGGTTAACTCATCCCTACGGCATTTAAACAGTATTAATGGACCTAAAATATATTTGATAGTACAAAATTTAATAAGTTCCTACTTTTTTATCATTAAATAATGTTCATCAGGTGATTCATCCAAAAATGTAGGATTTGCTCTTTGTTAGAACTCCATTTCTTCGATTTGAAACCTGAATTTACGTTTTAAAAACGACTGCAGCTTAACGTTTTGGAAAATCAATGTACTTGAGCATAAGTAGGTATTGACAACAATGGAACTCTTAAACCTTTTGATTTTTGCTTAAAGTGCGAGTAAGCTATTTAATTTATTTATTTATAAACTGGAAATAGTCGTGACAAAGATATTAATTTTTGACGTTTCAATTTATGACTGACATTTATTTTAAATCAATGAACAATTTACACCAATTAAAAATTATTAGGGTTCAGAATGGATTCGTTTCAAATCCTAGAGGTAAACTTTTTATTCAATGTATTATAAAATTAATAATTTTTTAGTTTTATTTATTTTTGAACTTATTCGTTCGTACCAAAATTTTATAATAATTTCACGTCTTTGATCTTAAACTTACGTAGAAAAATAGTATGTAACATTTAAAATAATTACAAAATTATTGTACAACTTTTATACTCATTTTAAAATTTTCTCTGGTATTACAATACCTATACTATTTTAAATCGTGTGTTTGAACATTTTAAAAAAAATTTAGTTATGCTTTAATATTATACTTAGAGTTCAAAGTAATTAATATAATCTATTAGTAACGGGTAATAAAATTCTTAATTTTCTTAGATATAAATTTAAAAATGATATGCTGTTGAGTAATCTTACAAATCAATGTCACTATCGAAGAAAACAAATTGTTTCAATCGGTAATTTTTAACTTATCAATGTTATCGTATATCAAAAGATGAAAATAATTTAACAGTGTACATATTTTATTTTATACGTTATTTAAATCTATATTACTTTCGCAATTCTATGTATTTAAAATTTATCTCAACCCTTGAGGTTTTTATATTTTGGTAATAAAATATTTTCTCAACCTTAATTTTCTTTAATTAAGGTTTGTTTAACAAATGTATTTTTAAATGCTTTGGAGATCCACCCATTAATTGAAAATTATTTCTATTTCCTTCAGTTCTGTTTCTTTAAATGGAATCTAAGTTCTAAGCTTTTTTTTCTACCGTTTTATAAAATTTATACATTCTATTGAATAATGCAAACATGATTGGGTTTAAAATATTTTGAATTGTACTATATTCGATTCGTTATGAATAATAATATAGTAATATTAGTCAATTTTTTTCTAATAAATAAATATATATATATATATATATATATATATATATATATATATATATATATATATATATATATATATATATATATATATATATATTTATTAATATATTAATTTAATTAATTTATATTAAACAAATTTTAGGATTTTAAATTTAAATTAAATAATTATATGTTTAATGATTAACTTTACCGAACTAGCTCAATCTCAAATTTGGGGATAGGGATCAATGTATTTAGTTGGAAAATTAAAATTTTTGTGTGTGTTTTATATGAATTACACTTTATAAAAATTATCACAAATGTATAAGAATGAGTCTGAATATAATTTACTTCCAACGCATGCGTTGTAACGTAATTAGTGAAAAAATGTCAAAATTGTCAAATAATGATTTGGAAATTTACTGTTTACGTCCACAATTAAATTTAGAATATGAAAATAATTTAAAATTTTGTTTCCTTTACAGGTGTTTATACAAGTAATTGTTTGAAATTCTATACCAATACATATACCTAATAAATAATAATTTGCAGGAAATTTAAAAAAATGTCCACAATAAAATAGGGTTATATAAAAAATGTGACTCCAATACTGTCCTCAATGCAAATTGATGTCTTCGAGTTGTTCCAATTTGATGCAGGCACTTTCCACTTGATTCTAGGTTACCATACACCCAATATGCTGCTGACTGGTTCTCATTGTCGATGACACCAACTTCCAAAAACTAATAATGTTTTCTTCCAAATCCAACACTCCAGTCACTTATTTTAATTTTGGTAAATTTTTTTATTTAAATAAATTAAAACTTATTGATTGGTATCGTTTAAAAAATGTTTAAATGTTGTCCAAAATTTTGTTATTATATCACTTTTATTTTTAGATGCCGGATCAAATTTTAAATTATTTAGAAGAAATTGTACCCAGAAATAAAACACAAATAACCAAATAAATGTGATTTTAATTTGGTAGAACGGAATCAAATCACGTTTGATAAACGAAAACTTTAACAAAATCGTAACACAAATTAACTCGTACAAATATTTTCCGAAAACTAACAGGTATCGGAGACCGAATTATTTATTTTAATTGCCGGTATAAAAACAATTGCTCTCGAATATTTTCTTCGTTAAATATAACTTTCTTTCCGATAATTAAATTAGGTTATGAAAACTTACTTATTACAAAATGCACAACACTGCTTTAACCTTTTTTTTTAAACTTTGAACAAATTCTAGAGAGCTTAGCACTTCCAGGGCAATTCCTTTTATACCTTTTTGGTTGTTACTAAAAATTCAATTTTTTTCAGCCATTTACCTAAGTAACTAAGGCTCTGATTGGTTGAAACATTTAAAATTTGGACTAAAATGGAAATTTGGCCATAACTTTCTTATACATTAACGAATTTAAAAATAACGACAGAAATGAAAACTACATAAAATTTCGAACAAAAAGACACCTAACAAGCTATGGTTCCTAAAAATAATATACGAAATCACTTAATCTAAATTGAATTTGCTTATAACTACCTAAACTTACAAGCTACACTTAATCTAATTACATAAACGGAATTCCTGGGAAAATTTTACATAAGAAAACACACTTTTTGTGTTAGAAATCTCAAATTTAAAGAAATTTTAAGTTTATGTAAAAATATTCTAAATTCACCTCATATTTCACAAAATTTTGCGGTGAAATGCAATGTATCCTTTTAAAAACTGTGAGATACTGAGAAAGAACTCCTATTAATTACTTTAAGAGGATAATTTAAGCCTAATAATACGAAAAAACTATAAATTTATGCAAAAAACCTAGAAATTATAACCTAACCAAACTTAAATCTAAAATTGGAAATAACTTATATTTAAAAATGTTTTTAACCTCAAAATGTTATGTTAGAGGTTTGTAATACTTGTCTTTATTATTTTCATTGTTCATTTCTAATGCATTGTGTCATATAGTGTTGCATTAAAAAGTCCTTCGTCTAACACACTTATTGAAATTTTCATTATAAAAATGTATATAACTATGAATGTCTTTATGTTAAATTGTTCTATGCATTGTTCTTGCTGTTAAACTTATATCACAATGTTTGTCACAGAGTTGCTTCCAGAAATATGTGAGAAAAATGTCTAATATGTCCATATTATAACCCTTTTATGAAATTTTTTTACATTTCCTGCATTCTAAAACTATTTACACAATATCCCTAATATAATCCTAACTATACAATTTATGTTTAAACACCTGTAAAGTGTTCACTTGCCAAAATACCCCCTTGACTTTTATTGAAATAAAGGAAATACTAAATTGACTTTACGAAAATAAGTGTATTTAACATTCTTGACATTTTTGTTGGTAGCACAATGCTTTTTATGATGAAACCAAACTTTAAATAATATTCAGACTTTTTGTACAAAACAAATCTACTTTTAAACACATCGTGAACCAGATTTCTATCAAACAATGTCTCGCACATGTATCGAGCTTGAAATCACCCCTTTTTATAACTAAATTATCATTTAAACTGTCCGATCCTTCTTTTACTTCTTTCTGAACATCTCAATATATATATATATATATATATATATATATATATATATATATATATATATATATATATATATATATATATATATTTTTGTTTATCCTTTCAAGGTGTTATTTAGTATCCGTGTGTTCTGTTAGCGCTCTCGTTAGAGTTTTAAAGATCCTGTCTACTTAACCGTAGTAATTATGAGGTTCTTTTTAACCATGGACTATTAATCCAGTGATTTGTGTGCTTCTCTGACATCCATTCTTTACTATATCTGCGGACAGCAGCTCTAGTTATTCCTAGAACAGATTCTATAAAGCGGCTTTAGTGCCCCTGTTCAGCGAATTCGTCCGCTTCTTCATTTTCTTCGATTTCATAATAGGGTGACGTTACGTCCCGCCAGGTCGTAGAGTTCTTTGTAGCATTTCCAGATCAGCTGCGATGACACCTCATGATTCGATAGAGCCTTTAAGTCTGCCTGGCTGTCTGATAGTATAAATATGCACCTACGTGTATAGTGATTTCTTCGATTTTCCTCGCACATTACATTATCGCGTATATGTCCGTTTGAAATACTGTACTTTTCTTGTAGTACTGCGTTTTGATTATGTCTCCATATGTATTGTAAAATCAGAAAACGCACGTATTCTGGCTTCTAGAAATTGTGTTTGTAGTGTACTAGTTGCAGCTCTGTTAAAATCCACCATAATCGTTGCCGGTCGTAATCCTGGTTTGAACGATTGTTGTTGAAATAAACGTGTATAGGTTTCTGTTTTATTTCGGAGCAATTGGTATACTGTAGGAATCATATTACTATACTGCACTCCATGAATAGTATGCAATTGATTACATAACGGTACCATCCGTATTCCAGTGTTCACAATGCTCCCTGAATGACACTAGGTCCAGTATCATATAATGGGAATGGTTCGCCACGGTTGTTCTTTTGGTTATTCGGGAGGGAAAACAGAAACTGATGCTAATTTTTCTGATGCAGCACATTTTCCTGATGCAGCACAAATGAGCTAATAAAGCTTGATTGGCTGGATCGACGTTTTTGTACATTTATTTTATTTCATTGAAAACTTCTTTTACTTCTAAATTTGCAGAAACAGCAGTTGCCGCTAGAGTTTTCACAAAGTTCTTTCCTCCTGTGTGAACTCTTCCAGGACATTTACACTTTTATAGAGGCACACATCTATTGGCATAACCATGAGGTTGCAACCACTATACACCCAAGATATTAATCGTTTTGGTAATATCAGTTGCATTTAATGATATTGGAATTCTAGACTACTTACGCTTAACCATTTCTTAATGTTGTTAATAGGTCACTGAGTAATTAAAAATCTAATGACTTTGCACAGAACACATGTTCCTTTTGTGAAGAAAACCATTCCAGTCTAACACATCCTTACATGTTTGACTTTTAAACTGTACCACCATATTTACAGCTGGCAAGATATTAATCGTTTTGGTAATATCGGTTGCATTTAATGATATTATTGGAATTACAGACTACTTACGCTTAACCATTTCTTAATGTTGTTATTAAGTCACTGAGTATTTAAAATCTAATGACTTCTCAATGTGCTTATTAATATTCAACGATTCTCTTAGTAACTTATAACACCGCTTGCTGAAAACTGAATGACCCTTAATTTAGAATTTTAGAAAATCTCAAGACTTCTTCATGAATGTGGTTGTGGAATCTTGTAGTTTGTAACCCGTAAGCTTATTAATATTTACCGTATTTCTAAGAAATGCAACAGGGCAGTGGTCGGAAAAATCACATAAACGGATGAAGTGTAAAGGGAAGGTACTTTAGGTTCAATTGCCGTGCACCCAATTTGTTGTACGTCAGAAGTTTATACATCCAAATTTCCGCGTCGAAATATCAGCGTCAAGCTGACGCGACGTCGTTTTGCACTTAACCTTGATAATACATAACGTCATCTAATGCTGATGACTAAACAATGATGGGGATTAATTTACGACAAGTAATCTATTGTTTTAGTCTGAGCCTTCTATTCCTTTTATATGTAACTAATATTGTTTAGTGCTTGTTAAATGTAATCATTGGTGTATTTCAGAAACTTTATGTTTTACGAACTAGAACTTAAGAAAATTAAATCTGTTCACAATTACCTGATTACAAAAATACTTCCTATCCGTTTCTATGCACAGATTTATTCGTTTATGTAAAGATTGCCGAATTTTGCAAAATTCTGTTGTTCCTAAAGTCGTCGCAGGCATCCTGGCCTAACAACATTTTATTTTTTGATATTCTCTTGCTCGCTCAACACATTTATTCCAACTATATACCAAATCTGCATTGCCTTTATTGTAATTTTCTTATTGGTTAATTTGAAAATACGAACGCGTTACACGATCAAACCGTACTAGGCGTTGTGCAGGCTTACCAAGGCAAGCGAGTTTCCTAGATAACTGCAGTGGTAATGGGCGGTTCGGTATAAGACGTAAAATGGTTGATATTTTGGTTCAAACAACTTACACTGACCATCAAGCAACAACTAACATACAATCGGGGAAAAATTTGTCTCTAGACGCCACCACAATCTTAAATTTCTCTAAAATAAATGTTTCTAGGCGAGGTGTTAAGTTAATCCTACCTAACTGTGGAAGATGTAATTGTAGCCTACTCGGTAACACCATACATAATTCAAGTTCAAATACTCAATTCCTATAACACCCTTTCATTTTAAAAGAGTACGTTAAATTTCGTAGTAGTAATCTTAATACACGTCAATTCAGCTTTGAAGATCTTTCGGTTGAATACCCTTAAAAATAAGCTTATCCAAAGCTTGAAAAAGTTTTGGAACATACAAGTCGTCGTAAACTTATTGATCACACCTTGTATATTCCTAAAATCAGAGTGATAAGACGTCATGTGGATACTTTCAAATTTACTCTCGTATACGGGGTGTCAGATGTATAACTGTCATAAGACTTCAGAAATAGATATCACAAAGTTTATACAAAAAAAGGAATAATTTGGTCTATTAATTTTTAACAATAAAAACCTTACTTTGTATCTGAACACCTGTAAAACGTAACGATCAGTGCGTCGATTAGTCATGTATTTTCTTAAAAAGATACTATTTGAGTTCTTATCATTAAACTGTTATAAACATTCACAAGCATGAATGATTCGCTGTAATTCAAATCTGAAATTTCTGCTTAATAAATAAATTATGACCAGTATTGTGTATTTAATGACCATTACTGAATACAAGGTATTTAAATTTCGCTATGACTAAATAAACAATTTTCAGATTATTTCTAAACGGTGTAATCCTTTATGTAGTTTCGCTCACAGAAAACAATGAAATCTTATGCTATTGATTCTCTTTTAAAAATTTAAACTGTAATGAATCACACTCTAAACAAACAAAGAAGGAAATAAATGAGTTAACTAATCGAACTATATTAATCAATTTGCAAAAATATTTGCATATATTGCTTCCGAGAAGCACCACATACAAAAAAAAAACTATTTTTATAGATTAAAGTTCCTAAATCTTATAATCTAAACATGTAATAACAAGTAATGGAAATTGACTATCCTTAATGCCTCAAATGAAATTAACAACATGCACAATAACATCTCTAAGGATAATCAATCTTCTACCATTGAAAGACCTAAAATTATTTTTACATATATAAATTCCGTAGTCCCTTACCAGGTGTAACGTGATATCCACTGGTGTTTATTTACTTTGATTAATCCTTAGTATGTATACACACTCGTCACTGCTAACCGGCCGTCAACGGGTTTCACGAAGGCCGTCGCACTATTCGCTAACTTAAATGTACTTGTTCATTCTCGCCTTTAAACACGTATAAAAGGTAGGAACTTTGATTTACTAAATGCCTTTTTAAGAAAAATGTTTGTCAGAGAATATTTTGATTAGATTTGAACACTAAATTCTTAACTGTCTGTAAACGGTGAATTTAGTGGTGTTAACAATCACACATATATTTAAATCAATAACATCAGTGTCCAATACTGTTTAACTTAGCCATAAATGCTTAAGACACATTTCATTTATTTAGTTACATAAAGGATCACTTCACGTTCCATTTTAGATCGCGCGGGTTTTGTATACACTATACTTTTAACTCGATGATTGATGATTATTAAAAATCTGTTGAAAATAATTTCCAATTCTCAATTAATCTTTCATTCGTAAACCTTTAAGTATTTCATTCCCAAAATGGGTCTTTGCAGTAAACTAGCAGATACTACGACACCAATTATTTACAAATAAAATCCAGCACAGATCGTTATGATCTCACAAAATATTCGCGCGCGACCAACCTCTTAAGTGTAACTCTGAGCTCGAGTGTCGAATATTGCTGCTATCTTGAAATCTTTACAATTAACCCAACAATTCTTCGGAACCACCCAATTTCACGTTAAAATTCATTCCACATATTGTCCAGATCTAGACCCAAATTTTTATGAATATCCCATATGTGCGCGATCCAAACTTTAGTAAATTCTAATACACGTCCTTGAAAATGCATCAAATTTTCCATTATGCAATATTATGACATTTACACAAGCAAAAATAGACATGCATATTCTTCTTGTACAATTCAATACATCAGCATATCATAGATTCACATGCTATCCATTTACAACAATTTTAAACTCACATTCCTCAAAATAGAGTGGTTAAATGAAATAGCACTTAAACATTATCATCTCAATAGGGGTATTACTAAAACATCATTTCTCATTTGCATTTAAACACTTTTAACTTATAAATCTTTGTACATTTAAATACTCTTTTACATGATACTCAACGCTTCACTAAAATTCCATTGGCGTGGCATTTACACTAATTTACACTGTATATATATATATATATATATATATATATATATATATATATATATATATATATATATCTATATATATATATATATATATATATATATATATATATATATATATATAAACAAAATTTCTGTCAAACACATTTTCACATACCGTCCAAAATACGTTTTACGTACAACACAAAGTTGAATATACCTAATGTGTCAAAATAATCTCACAAACGACAGGACAAGGTTCAAATATTTAAGAAGTATAAGTGAAAGTAAAGTTTAGTTGCCAATTGACAATCGTGCGAGATCATTGTTAAATAAATTACTGCGGCGATTTATTTAAACGACGAAACTTCACAAATGATCTGACACAACTGGTAATTCCAAAGTATGTAATTGTATATAAAAACTTATAAATAAGGTTAAATAAACGTACGTACGTGCAAATTGTATTGACTGTTAAATTAAAATAGTGAAGTAGTTACTGACTTCATAAATTTTATACCCGAAATGTAAACATAAGTGTTTGACTGTTACTATGTGATTTAGCTGTTCTAAATCGTGCCCTAATTATTAACATGAATAATTGATTGGTGGGGAAATCAGAGTTTCACAAGGTATTGCACACTTAGAACCATCACGATCATTTGGATTACAACAGATTGGATAACGATGACAATGGTGATTTTTTAATTATCAAACTGGTGGCTCGAGATAATTGATTTGTTATAATACATCGCTGCCTTGTAAGGAAAGTAACACTGCAGAAAATGGTGTCAATGTGGTGGCGAGAGAGATGAGTTAACGTTGATATACTTCAATACTACTTAGATTCTTTACTCATACAATTCAAATAGTAGCCATATAGCCTACTGTAATCCACAAACTTAAAACATCGGAATTTTTACTAAAAAAATGTAGCAGTTAATTGCTATTCATTGGCACTCGGTGTAAGTAATATCACAGTTCTTCGCACTAGTAGACTTAACAATTATTAACTAGCTGCTACATAACAGTAACTGATGCCCTGCGAATCCATTGCACATGTAATACTCACTTATTTCATTTCAAATAAGCAATTTAATAGTTTCTATTTTATGTGTACTTGTAACTTTATATATAAAAAGCACTAAAATAACTAGAAAAGGTAGACTATTTTGTAAATGTTTAATTAATACACACACGCGCTCTAAAGCAAATGATTTTATTGGCTTATTTTTATAAAAAGGAATTAAATTCGATTCAAAGCAAGCCATTGAAAGATACGCCTATCGTATTTTAATCTATTCAGTTATATAACGAGCACCCTCTATTATAATCTCTATTCGAGTACTTTTTCAATTTCAACAGGTCACTGGTTTAAAAAGAACTATTGCAGTTGAGTAGTCCTTTCGATAAGTGAATCTGAATAAAAGAATAACTGTAGTAAAGGATTGAAAGGAATCTAAAATTGTTAAAATGGTAGATACATGTTATGGATCTTTTTATAAACTAGTATAAATTAAAATTATGAATGCGAAACATATTATTGGTTAAAGCAGTTTTACTTTCATAACATAATTATTATTAGATTATTATTAAACTCCAGCATTCATAGTCAGAAGCTAGAAGTAATAATTAAAATTAGTCCGTATAACAGCGTTACAACTTTCAGTTCTTACTAAAAAATAGTAAAATTAACAAGCTTTATTTTTCCATATATACAGGGTGCGAACTTTTAAGATGAGGTAGGATAATGCATGAGGATACCGTTTTTTTTTTATAATTCTGCTTGCCATTTACTGTCAGACTTTTACAATTTTTTATTTATTGTCTTATATACCACCTGTGTGGAGATTAGTTATATCAACACAGCAAGCAATTTTTTTGGAAAACAGAACAGATTAATTTAGTTTTATAACATTATGAGAACTAATTTGTATATAAAAGTAGGCATATGACGATAGATAAATTTGGTTTGAGAAATCAGGATCTGTAACAACAAATACACCCACGTACACACAAAATTAAATACCGAACGCGTTCCAAGCTTATCATCATCAGTGGTCGTTAAGACGAACTAAAATTTTTAGTTCGTCCCAGTCGATTGCTAATGATGATAGCACAGATATTGAAACGCGTTCAGTGTTTTTTATTTTCGTCTGGTACGTGGGTGTAATTTTTTTTGCTACAGATAAATTTGGGTTTGTTTGTTAATGGAAATATTTATTATTACTTTTCACATCAACTTTAAGAAAATAAATACTTATTTTCTTTAGCCAATCTTCTAGTTTTCTTCTATTTGTCAAATTTCTTTCCTTTCCATTTATTCCATAATTTTAATGTTCCTTAATTTATACCTCTCGCATACGAGCACAACCCTTCTTAGAATAAACTCTAACTTTAGATCTTGCCAGAAGAGTTCCAAGATGCGTAATATATTGCATTTTAATGCACTTTCTAAATCTATATTAGATATGACCACTTGTAAAATATCTCAGAACGTTTGCTCTAATCCCTTACTTAACGCACTAAATATATCTTAAGATTTAAATTTTGTGAAAGCGTCAAAATGTAGTTGTTTGTAGAAATTCTAAAATTAGACAATTAGAATGCACTAAAAGTAAAATTAATGAGTGCATTTATACTAGGAATATTTCGGATTTTGTGAGTATCCTACCCGTCCAACTTGATTTCCAGATAAGTTATGTAAAGTATAGTTACGTTATTTAACCTATTTTAAAGGTTTTAAACTGATTTGAAAATCCGTAAATGTGCTCTACTAGTACAGTTCAGTTAATACCACACTATAGTGAAGGTTACACATCTAAAACAGTGCCGGAATGGTACAAAATGCACTTACGCAACCATGCATGATGCACGGGCAAACGTACGTACGAGCGCAAGAAGATGCGGACGTACGAACACACACACATACAGGGTGTCTCAGCGAGACCGTTCATTAGCAGTTTATGGAGTTGTGGCCAAAATAAAAACCTGAAAATTTAGAATCAGGTATAATTGATTGCCTTCTCTTCAACTAACACATTTTCAGATTTCTAGCGCTTCCGGTTACACCGAAACTCGCCATCTACTTTGTTATTTTCAATGGAACATCCTATATATTTTTGCATTTTTGGATGGAAACCATAATTTTCAATCCTTTTTATTGAAACTATACCATGTCCATCTATTACGGTTTTTGACATAAAAATTATTTTCCGAAATCTTTATGGCTACTTGACGTTTACACAATGGACTGTAACTCCTATTTGGATTGAGATAAAAAGTTAAAATTCAATTAAAATTCTAGTTTAAACATGCCTTTATCGTATGCATTTGTTAAAGCAAAAACCTTTGCCTGAGAATAATGCCCAAATTGTACTTTTCAGCCAGAGTTAAAAATGTAAAAAAATCAATTTTTTTAAATGGAATACCATATTTTTTGTTACGTAATCAAATTGGCGATATGATTTGCTACAAAGTGATACACGTTGTTATACCTAAATCAAACGGAAAATTTTAATTCCTTAGCCATTATTTCGACAATGATATGAATGGTTGTTATGGATTCAAGAAATAATTTTTCAAAGGCTTTTAATGTTTGTGATTTATTACTTGTCCCTTAAGAGCCTTAATTTTGCTGCTGAAAAGAGTGAAAATGGATAACAATAACAAAAATGTGTTTATACAAATCAAGAAATTCTTAATTTATTTTTTATACATGGAAAATGCGTCAAGATTCTTAGTAGAACGTGCCACATTTACCTCCGATGACAAAAGGTAAATTTAAAAATAAATTTTGTGCGCTTTGGACTAATTGGTCAAGTGTGAAATCGACTGAAACCTGTGGTTGATGATGAAGAGAGAGAGTTTAATGCGTTGGCTTATTTCGAGGCCCATTCCAGTGCCTCAATTCGTGCTGCCGAAGAAGATCTGGGTATCAGTAGGTATTCAATACAGAGGATTTTGGAGAAGGATCACTTCCATTACTACAAACTTTCGTTAGTATAAGACCTTCATTCACAAGACCCCAACGACAAGGTTAACTTGTGTGGGATGCTATATCTTCAAAGTTAAGAGGAAGAGCATTTTTTGAGAAAAGTTATCTGGCCGGACGAATCTAAGTTTTCGCTTGAAGGGATTTTTAACAGATATAGAAACCATGTTTGGGCTTCAGCCACTTCGCATAAGTTCCGAGAAGAGAACTATCAGATCAGGTTTAGTTTCAATGTCTTTCACCTTATGATGTATGACAGGTCCTCTTACGTCATTTACGACCGCGTGTTAGCTGCGGCGCGTTACCTCAACCTATTATGGACTGTGGAACTAGCTTTTCTTGGCAACCTGCCTTTGAAGTTGAGAAGAAGTTGTTGGTATCAATTGGATGGATCACCAGCCCATTGCACCTAGGAAGTATCCCAAGAACTCACTTTAATGCCCAAAGACAGCTGAATAAGACGGTTAGGACCATGGAACTATCGTGAGAGCAGCATTGGACAAGCTCTCCTCTCAAGAAACACGAACCGCAGTACTGCAGTGTGTTTCTCACGCTTAACATCATGCTTTCATATAAACGATCACCATTTCGAACATTTATTATAACTTATTTCTAGTTTTTTACACCCAGTTTTGACATTTATAGTAAACGTGAATAGTTTTCGTTAAATATTGCGCAAGTTTTACTAAAAATCTTGTAGCATTTTCCGTGTATAAAAATAATATAATAAATAACCTGTCAATATCACTTTGTAGCAAATTTTATTGCCAATTCGATTACGTAACAAAAAAAATTTATTTTATTTACATTTTTAGCTCTGAGTGAAAGGTATAAATTTGGGCATTATTTTCGGGCAAAGATTTTTATTTTAAAAAACGCATACGATAAAGCCATCTTTAAACTACAAAATTAATTGGATTTTAACTTTTTATCTCAATCCAAACAGTAGTTACAGTCTATTTTGTAAAATTCAACCAACTGTAAATATTTCGAAAAAGCAATTTTTATCTCCAAAACCGTAATAGATGGGTATGGTATAGTTTCAATAAAAAAATTCAAAATTATGGTTCCCATCCAGAAATTCAAACATATATAGGGTGTTCCATTGAAAATAATAAAGTAGATGGAGACTTCCGGTATAACCGGTATAACGAATTTCGTTATACCTGATTCTGAATTTTCAAGTTTTTATTTTTGCCACAACCCCATAAACTTCTAATGAACGGTTCGACTGAGACACCCTGTATATATATAGGGTGTTTCATAATTGGATGCTAATCCTTAAAATGTGAATACTTGGGTTATCTTAAGAAGAACAGTTCGTATAAACATATGTCCTGAACCTGTGTACTGTTGAGCTACAGGGTGTTTTTTTATTAAAACTTTGATAACGTTCTACATATATTTTTGAAATTTGGCACACGTGCTCTAAGCATCAACAGGCATATATAGATGTAGAAGATTTTTTAATTATTTGACCAGTGGCGTTCGTGTGGGATATGGACTAGATACTTTTGGAAAAAAATAAGGTACGTCATTGCTTTTTCTTAAAACAAAAATTATTTTTTAAATTCTCATTCATTTTGGGACAAATTTGGTTCCCTGACTTTTTTATTCGATGCACGGTCCTCGTGTAAAAAAATAAAAACCGTCTTTATCCATAATAATGATCGCTATGCGCTTATAATTTTTGGAAAGTAGGCCAAGAACCTTATTGTTATTTAGCATTCAAACAATACCATGATTAAATGACAAACATTAAAATTAAAATAAACTTTAATAAACGTACAGTTTTATCATTAAATTAAGATATCTAACATTAAATAACGTGAACAGGAACACAAAAAATTTAGATTAGCTGTTCAAAGTGGTCACCACCTGCAAGTATGCATGATTCAGCTCTTCTCCTCATAGAGTCTCGTACCCTTTGAAAATTTCCTGGAGTATTTCTGGTAGTTTTACAACCAAATACTATGCGGTGTCTCAACTCTTTTACAGTGTCTATTGGGGTGCTGTAAACCAACGTCTTAAGATGTCCCAACAGAAACAAATCTAGACTGTTTAGATCTGGGGATCTAGGTGGCCACAATTGTTTTCCTCCTCGAAATTTTCCAGTGATTTTTATAATTTTGATTTAACCACTATCGTGCATAAACCACAAACAATATCGGGTTAAAATGGGGACATCGTGTAGCAAATATGGCAAACTCTGTTCAAGAAACTGGCGATAAGTACATCCGTCCAATCTGCGTGTTAGAAAATAAGGCCCATTTAAACAATCTCCAATAATTCCAGCCCATATATTACAGAAAGTTGCTCTTGGTGCTGAGATTCCGTGATAGCATGCGGGTTTTCTTCAGTCCAGAAAATGACTATTATGAAAATTCGTCGGTGAATAAAACTTCTTCAGTTTCTGGTGTTCTTGCAGTACGGTGTGCCCCTTTTACATAATTTTTTGTTTGAAAAGATCTCGTTTGACGTAACTTTATGTGAGTTTCTGAAATCGTATGTGTATCCGGAACTGTTCTATTTGGAAACCGATCTTGGTATAATCATCTGGCTTCCAATTTATTTCCGTCAACAAGCCCATATAGATAATGCACATCAGCAAAACTCAGAATTTGTGAAACTTACCATGTTGTTTATGTTTAAAAGGATATTACGTTTTAAAATTTTAAGTAACTGAAGAGCCGCCTGTCAAAACTGTTTAGCATTCATTGTTTTGCCATTTCCATTGTTTCATTAACGATGAACTTCTAGGTCTATATTTAAAAAATCATAGTGTATAGCGCTATTTATGGATAAAGACAGTTTCTATTTTTTTACGCGAAAACCGCGCATCGGATAGAACAAGTCAAGAAATCAAATTTGCCCCCAAACAAATGTAAATTGTAAAAATAATTTTTATTTTAAGAAAAAGCAGTGGCGTACCATATTTTTTTCCAAAAATATGTAGTCCATGTCCCGGATGGACGCCACCTTTAATGAATCAAAAAATGTTCTACATCAGGATATCTGGTGATACTAGAGCGTGTGTCAAATTTCAAAAATATCTAAAACGTTACCAAAGCTTTAAGAAAAAACGATTTTTTTAAGACTTTAACACTGTAGCTCAACAGTTGAGAGGTTTAGGACGTATGTTGATAATGTTGATATGAACTTTTCTTCTTGAAATCACCCAAGGATTCACATCCTTAAGGGTTATATATATATATATATATATATATATATATATATATATATATATATATATATATATATATATATATATATATATATATATATACATACATATACATAGATTACTAGTGAATCGTAATTGTATAGAAAAGGTATGAGAAATGTCAACGTCTATTAGTTAATATCATAATTTAGTATATCTTCGTAATGAAACTACGCCGTGTAGTAAATAAGTTTTCAGTAAGTGGCTGTGTATCAGTTAAAAAATTAGTTATCCTTGATCGCTTGTAACTCGTAAACATCTAAACTGCTGGACACTGAACTTACACATACTGATTTTAGGCAAAATTTAAAGTTAAATATTTTCAATAGGAATGCAAGTTTTGAAAGCTTGCAAATTTTTCGGATTAAGCTGCATGACGTATATTTATCGTAGGACCATGGTTTATTAAATACGGGTGATCAATGAAGTCATGCAAAAATAAAAAAATTTTTTTTGTCGTTGTAATATAGTTCGTTACTAAGGTAACATCAATATCTCTAGACGTTTTGTCAGTTTTGATTAATTAAGCCTTGCACACTACTCAACATAAAATTTGGGTAGCAAAATCTTTAAAACTTGACATTGCATTGACGGTTCTTGATGATTTTGCATTTGGAATCCTCTTTTACGTAGATTTTCTATGGTCTAAGCATTTTATTTGAGTTGAAATTTACATTATACCGGGTCGATAATAAACAAAATGTAGGTGACGTCCTCTAAGGTTTGGCATTATTGAAGTTTTCTAAAATTAATTCTCACCTCAAGTTGTTTTTACTTAATTTAATTTAATTCACTGTTCTGAAACTCACACCCCACTTTGTTGTCGCAAAGAGTCTCTAGTTTTACAGAGGCAATAATATGTCAGAATGACGTTTAAATATTCATATCTGATAGAGATTAATGGAGATAAATACATGTTAACGTAAAAAAATTCCAAAGCGGCTTCTGTAAAGATACCGATAATACAGCTTCAGCATTTTCAATCCATTTATTTGCTTTTCATTAAAAAAGCTTATAAAGGAAATTTATGTAAAATTATATTTGCCTTAAAAAATACATCTACACTTTTTCTTATAACATTAATCGTTATTCGGATAATGAAAAAATTTTAACTAACACTTGAATTCTAGCGTAGGATTTTTTTCCCACTAAATTACGCGTTAAATATTTGATAAAATCCAAGAACCCTCTCGTCGGCTGGATTTCAAAATCTAATCAGCTCTAAGCCAAATAAGCTAAAATAAAAAATTTTAAGTACGTAAATAATTTATTTCTGGAGTTACTAACGTACATCCACACTCACAGACATCCAGACATGGCCGATCTTAGCGAAAATGAAAAAAAAAGTCGATTGCATAATCTTCTACACCTACATATCTATATGTAGGTTGAAAGGACAACAAGTAAAATATGTTTTTACTGGTTCTAAGAGATTACAGACTCACTTGACGGCTCGACAATGTATTTCTTCTATCACCAGCAAAAATCATTTTACCATGCCAATAATGTAACACTGTATAGCATATCAAGGGTAGTAATAACCTTATAGGCACAAGGGCATTGTTATTGTCGATGACAAGTAGTGTATTAATGTACACTAGTGCATAATAGGCTTTGTCCACTGAGTTGGGTACTACTTTTCTACTCCTATCGCGAACAAGATGGTGTATTGGGTACAACTACTTAACTAGCACTCGGCTGGATTTTTTGTCTGTTGAACAGTTTATTTATCTAACAATGCAGTTAATAAACCGTCTTATTTACAATTTTGTTCTACAAAACGTATTACTTTATATCACTTTCTGTTTTATATGCGATTCCTTAGACATATGACTAGAATTAAGAAATTAGAATCGGTAGTGTCAATCTTTAGTAACTGTCACGGTTGTGGGTTACATTGAAATTAAAAAATTAACTATAATTTTCGTTTATGTAGGTTTTAATATTGGCCTAAAATTTTGTTTTATTGAGAAAAGTAATGGTTTTAAGCGATTTTAAAATCAACCATTCGCTAGTTCGACATCTTTGCCTGCGACTTACGTACTGTATTTTTCTACGACGACATTTGCCCCAAATACGGCTTAACAATGTATGACCCATTTTAACAATCATCGATTGAAATCACTAGATAAGCGATATGGATGGTGTCAACTGTTAAAGATTTTCTTTAACCGATGTTAAATAAGGTGATAAACAATTTCGATTTTGAAAAATTCGATGTGATGTCAGAATTTAAGAATAAAGGTTAAATGTAACGCTGCGGACGTTTGTACCACTGCAGTAGACCGTGATATGACTTGAATTGTTGACGATGGTACATTATAATTAAAATTTCCATTGCAATTTTGAATTGACTGTTGAAAATTTCCAGGTGTCTCCTCAACCCAATTAGTAGTAATATAAGGCCGGAATATACTAAGGTCACCCATGTAAATCTTATGGGATTTATTTCAAGGTCAAGTGAGTTTTCATTATACCAGAACGCGCCACGCCTCAAGAACGTTTGAAGCATGCTTTGGGTGAGAGAATTTTTGGAGCAGGTCAAGTAATAGGACCGGAGCTACTCCACTTCAAGATCACTGTGGTGACTTTAAGACTAAATAGAGGTTACATTGTAAGCTATACATAAAAAGTAGGTCATGAGTTCATTGAAGGTCAAGGTCAGAGCTAGAAATTACTGGTATAAACAAGTTTAAATATGTTGTGATAGGTACTCCACGTCATAAAGGAACTACTTCAAGATCACTCGTGATGACTTTCAAAACTAAGTAGAGGTTACATTTTCGTAAGCTATGCATAAAAAGTAGGTCATACCTGCATAGTGTAGTTTAGAGTAACAATATAAGGAAATAGGGGGTAGTGAGTGTTGTGTGTGTGTGTGTGTGTGTGTGTGTGTGTGTGTGTGTGTGTGTGTGTGTATAACATGTGGATGGCATACGCTCAAGAGCAATGGATCAAAGCATCCGACCTGAGAACAGCGGTGGAACGCTTGAAACAAGAATTTTCGGCATTAGTATTCGATGCTGAACATGAGGCTGTTTACGGACGAGGTGATTACAGTGAAGCGGAGTGTAACGTGTTAGTGAAAAAGTATGAAAAGGAGTAAGGATATGTGAAAAGTTTTTAAATTTAAAAAAATATGTGAAAATGTTTTGTAGAAGAACTTAAAGCTGTACAATTGCATCAGTTTTGCAACGACATAAAAATGGGCACCATCTCCTGATGGTAGCAGTTATTCATCATCAGATGCAGATTAGCCTACTGGTGCAATTACTCTACCTTGAAAAATATATAGAGAGACAGTTCCGGTGGAAACTATAATTCAAAAGCGTACTCGAATCAGTAAAGATGAATCTATCTGCATTGAACAGTAGCACTTTCTGTAAACCCTTCACGAATGTAAAAGAGTTTGAGGTGGGTGCAAAATATAAAGTGATTGATATCGATACAATCGACACGAAGTATGGGAAGCATATTGTCATTGAAACTGAAAACTTTAAGTGTACTTCCTTTACGATTTTATGAATACTTCAAAAAGAAGATCGCATTGAAACGTTTAAACAAGGTCTGGCTGAGAAAGACTTGTACATCACCAGTACCGGAACTGTAGGAAAGACAACGAATTTAACATTTCTGTAAAATAATAATAATAATAATAATAATAATAATAATGTATATCCATGTATAATTGTTCGAAAATAAAACTATAAATATTTTAATTGCAAATAGTGACTTTTATTTCTTGATTAAATGAAGAGTAGATACATCATAATGAGGAGAGTTGTTATTGATGAGACTAAAATGTAGTGTATAATATGATAGTGTGGTCCTTTGCTTATCGTAATGCAAGAAGAGGGCTGTGGGAAAATTTGGCGCTGGATAGATTACGTTTCCGTCGTAAATTAAAACAATTGGAATGCATTTTATCACCCGTACTACAAGAACAACATCGTGCTGAGGTATATCATGATAGATTTACAAGAACTGTTCCCATCCACCATCATAATAATGTTATGAGGTGGGGAAAACGTATAATAATTATAAAATATATATTTACGGTTACAAATTGATCAATTCTTGCAGTCAACACACAAGTTCATTGAAATGAATTTTAAAAGACTGTACATGGATAGCAAGAATAGTTGTAATAATAATTTCTTCACATGTTCGTGTTGGTGTTGTAATGATGGGGATAGTTCTCCACAGCAGCTATATCTACCGAATGCTCTTCCACAACTGAAAATTTACATAACACCGCTACTGATGAACGTTTAATTGATTGTAGCTTATATGATTTATTCGAGGCCAATTCTCCAAAAACAAATACATTGAAATTGGATACAGTATGCAGCAGCATCTTGAGGCAGTTATACGAATCGTATGTGCAGACGGACTCATTGTTATGAAAAGGCAAGATTGGGAGGTGCTACTCAAGTTTCAAACATATTTGAAATGATTTTTTTGTTCCCAAGAAACTGAAAACCACATTGATTGGTCAAATATCAACGAGGAGACGGACATTGAATACGAGAAGTTCAGAATTGCTTGGTAACAATTTTACCATTTTTATAATTGGGAAGTAGTTAAAGGCGCATCATCATCAGAAAGGTTATTAAAAGCATAACAATTCAGCAAAACCACGGTCGTTACTGTACGTTAAACAAGAACGACTCTGAAGAGCTTTTCAGGATATAATTAACTATAGGTTGGATTTACTGAATCATACGGTCTCCCAGTTTCTTTCAAAATCTCATCGAGCAAGTCAACAACTACCGCCACTTTCGTAAGATGGAGTATGGTGATGATGAAACAAACAGCGATAACATTTATCATGACTTTGAAAATGTGTTAAATTACAAGTATGATATAAATTCTCACAATACAGTTTGTATGATGGAGCTGTTGCATTATCGACCTAGCTATTTGCTGTATACTATATGAATAAATAAAATATTGATAAAAATCTGCCTGTTCTTGATCGTTACCTATAAATATAAATTCCTCCTTCACACAAACAATGTTAGTTTGGAAGCGGAGAAGTGCACGTGGTGGTCTGGTTAATACTCTCATTAATAAGCTACCCGTTGAGCTCCATATTCCAGGGTATCAGTATTGTGGTCCCGGAACTAAATTAGATAAAAGGCTTCAGCGTGGTGATCCAGGTATCAACCTTCTAGACGCTCACTGCAAAGCTCACGATATCAGTTATAGGGATAGTAAAGACTTGGTTAGTAGACATCGAGCTGATTATATTTTGGAAAGAAAAGCTTGGGACCGTGTTAAGGCACCCGACGCAAAGTTAGGTGAACGCACAGAGGCTTTAGCTGTAGCAGGTATAATGAAGGCAAAACGAAAGTTAGGATGGGTGTTAGCAGAACAAAACGATCGCGTAGCAGTCTATTGAAATTACATGGAATAATTAGCAAGAAAATGAAAAACAGTCCTAGAACCATAAAGGCTATAAAATCAGCTCTTACAGCAGCAAAACTGACTGTAAAAGATTAGGTGGGAAGGGAAAGTAAGCGTTCCCAAAGTAATTCCGCTACCTAAAGAGGGTGGATTTTACCATTTCTTATACCGTTATTTGCGGGATTATCTGCGGTCGGTGCTTTAGCTGGAGGGGCAGCGGTATTGCAAAAGCAGTTAACGCATCGAGTAGTGCAAGGAAAATGTTAGATGAAACTTCGCGCCATAATCGTACAATGGAGGCCATCGCTGTAGGAAAGAAAACCGGTGGGTGATATTTTTGAAACCCTATCGGTCAGGAGGAGGTATGGCTTTGCACTTGAAACCAATAATAAATAAAAAAAACTTCAAAAATTACCGAAAAGACCGTTGACTGATGTAGAGCTAAGAGAGCACGCAAGGAATGTACCATACTTTAGGGGTGTGTTTATGAGAGATAATTGCCAAAATTGTCATGGAATAACGAGGCTGGTATTATTAATTTAGATAACCAAAAGGACGTGGTACTCATTGGGTGTGTTACAAAAACGTGATGGAAGCGTACGGTACTATAATAGTTTCGAAATATTCCACCACCGAGAGAAGTTCTGGACTATTTTCACGATTGCAAAATATACCATAATTACTCTCAAGAGCAACAATTCGGTACCACAAATTGTGGACATCTCTGTTTCTATATAAATAGCATATTCAGTAGTTGGGAACATACAGTCACCATGTCAATCACCTTCAGTGTAGAGGGTGTTGGTAACATAGCGAGTAATAACTTTACCCCGATCGAACTTAATTCCGAGAAAACCTACGTAATCGGTGTCGTCGGATTTTACGGTTGTAATAGCATAAGGAATATACACGCTGGAACGATAAATTTTATTACATAAAAGCGACAGAACTCACGCTATTGAAATTCCACATGGCGCATACGAGTTGGAAGAACTGAGCATCTAATAAAACGCACATTCCTACAAGTCTCTTTAGTTTAAGGGCAAATAATAACACGCTCAAGTACGAGCTTAGCTGTGAATTTGACATAGATTTTACTCAAAAGGATTCCATTGGACGTATGCTAGGTTTTGAACCGGTGATATTGAAGCTAACGTTTTACATATCTCTGTATTAGATATACAAATAATTAAACATACAAATATTCACATAGAGTGTAATATTGTCAAAGGTTCGTATAGAAACGGGAATCCAGCGAAGGTGCTGTATGAAATAGACGTGTCTGTCCCACCAGGCTATCGTTTAGACAAAATTTAGCAATCCTCAGTATTTGGTAGTCAATACCAATACTATCGGTAATATTTCAATTAAATTAACGAACCAGAAGGGTGAATTAATCGATTTCGAGGAGAGCGAACCATTTACGGTACGACTGGAACTAAAAGAATATGGGCTTAAGAATTAACCAAGGTCCACTTCCATCTTTCCTCAATGATACTACAAATACAGGACGTGAGCCTACAATGGTTTACTCAAGCAGGAGCGTGCTGTTGAATTAACGTCTGCGAAAAGTACTTTTGGAATCTATAGGGTTAAAACCACATAGAAATGGCAGATTCGTTAAACATCTTTCAAAGCGCACGTTTTGATGAGACCATCACCAAGTCTGATATTCATACATATCTTCCGTGCGGCTCTTCTAATTATGGATTATCCGATGAGATCCGTATATTGATACAGAGTCAAGATTTGGTAACCGCAACATACGATAGTTTCCTGTATATTGAAGGTAAAATATAATGGAGCTCGGCCCTAGAAGGAGCCGGTAAAACATGTTATCTAACAAACAACTTTGCACCATTCCTTTTCGAGGAAATACGTTACGAGTTAGGAGGTCAGAAAGTGGATACATGTAGAAATGCGGGTATAAGATCCGCACTCAAAGGATACGTATCGTACACATGGAATGAAAGCAAAGGTTTACAGCATTTGGGATGGTCACGCTAAAAGCAACAAAGAAAAGCATTTTACCGTCTGTATACCTCTAAAACACATATTCGGAAGTATGGAAGATTATCAGCAAGTTATCGTGAATATGCGACAGGAGTTGGTGTTAATACGTTCCAGAAGCGATGCTGATTGTTATAAGGGTACCGCAGACGACGCTAAAATAACGTTAAATAAAATTCAATGGAAGATTCCGCATGTGATGCTAAGCGACAGTGCTAAACTAAGTCTGTTCCAAAAATCAATAAAATACAACCATTACGATTCCGTTTCGTCAATGGGAACTATATGAATTGCCAGCTTTAAAACAGACACAGTCGGACATATGGCCAATTAAAACTTCCACTCAATTGGAGAAACCTCGATGGACAATTGTGGCTTTTCAAAAGGGGAAGAAGTTTTCAACGACGGAAAGAGCGGCCGATTTCGATAACGTGAATATTCGCAATCTAAAGTTACACCTCAACTCGGAAAGTTACCCATACGAAGCGATGCATCTGGATTTCAACGTCAACAAGTACATAATAGCCTACCAAAATTATTTAAATTTTCGAAGAGAATATTACACGATCAACAATCATGAGGATGCATTATTTGACTATTCGCAATTCAAGACATGTCCAATATTCGTAATGGATTGCTCGAAACAAAATGAATCACTAAAACACTCGACTGTAGATGTAAAACTTGAAATGGAAGCGTTGGAGGTGTTTGAAGCCGGTATCGTTGTCTATTGTCTCATATTACATGATGCCATGGTGCAATACAATCCTTTGACGGGAGAAGTGAAAAAACTATAATATGTTATAATAATAATAATAATAATCTATTGTAATATTAGATGTATAAAATAAAGAACCATATTGACAAGTTGTGCAGTTTTATTTCGGATAGACACTGATCAACAACAACAACAACAACATGCGAGTAGTGGTTCAAACTCAAAACTACCTATTGTAAATCTCGATGATTTAACTCAAGCTGCAAACATCAAGATACAACGTCATGGAGAGTTACTTCCAAACAGCGTACGCGCTATAATTTGTGGTCCGTTCCAATTGTGGAAAACAAACACCATGCTTAGTCTCCTAACTGAACCGAACGGTCTTCGTTTCAAACACGTGTATGTCTATTCAAAATCGTTGAATCAAGAAAAATATCGACTCTTGGGTGAAATTCTAGATCCCATGAAAGATATTGGTTATTATTGCTTCAGTGATAATACTGACATTATGGAACCGAGCGAGGCAAAACCCAATTCAGTGTTTATCTTCGACGATATCGCTTGCGAAAAACAAAACCATATTAGAGCGTACTTTTCAATGGGACGTCATAATAACATTGACTGCTTCTACTTGGGTCAAACCTATACTAAAATCCCCAAACAGCTGATTAGAGATAACGCCAATTTGTTAGTGCTCTTCGAACAGGATGATTTGAATTTGCGTCACATACATGAAGATCATGTCGCCCCAATTGTAAGCATGCAATTGTTTCGAGACATGTGCTCAGAGAGTTGGCGAAATCGATACGGATTCCTGGTAATAAATAAAGACGCTGAAGTAAAAAACGGCCGTTTTAGGAAAGGCTTCGATCAGTATATAATACCATAGCAGTATCGTTAAAATATCATTTGGGAAAAAACAGCCTACAAGTAAACAGCCCCCGTTTCAACAGACCTGCTTTAAACTGACCTGTTTTAAACAGAGCTGTTTATTTACCTGTTAGACCTGTTTTATCTGTTTTATTGCTGATCCGCACCGATGGACAACGAAAGATTAGCGTTGACAAAACGTATAATTCAAGTTCGTAAAGCTATACAGCAAAAATATGATCATCTTAAGGAGGATCGATTTACTAAAGAGACAAATTTCACTAAAACTTACAAACCACTCATTGAACCACTTGCAAACATTGCAAAGAAAATCGAACCGCTAGTAAAGACGGAGCCGGAGGATGCTGAGGAGGAGGAGGTGGAGGTATTCACAAAACCGTCACCAAAACGTCATTCCTCCCCTATCAAAAAGAAAAGGTCGCCGATTCAGCAGTATGGTACCACACCGTCAATACCTTATCATTTGCGAGGAATTAACAAACGAAGATCATCTTCTTTTAGTAGTAGTAGTAATTATGTTAGTCCATTCGCACAACTTCCGTATTTTCAAAGAAATCCTCTGCGTCAAGAGACACCATCGTTCCTCGAGACTAGTGTGATTGGAGAAATTACACCCCAATTGGAAGAAGAAGAAGAAGAACATGTAGCTAATACCACCGATTCTATTTCACTCAATACCTCTGCATCGAGAGAATTTCTGGAACAATATGATCCATTACCACGAATATACATAGAACGCATGCTAAGCGATGCATCGAATGCAATTGATACCACTTATGGAGTTCTTTACGACATTTCAAGCGATAAGTGGGCAATTGGCAAGACACCGGTAAAGATAGACGGAAAGGATTTGATTATTAAGGGAGTTCGGTACAATGGTACGAGTGGTCTCTATGATCTAATAATAATGAATGAACCAGACAAACGTCTAATAACTAGCGAAGACGAGACGAACTATACACAAATCTTAATTGCAACTAATGCAGCTCGTCGTGATAACAACCCGGATGAACAATTGAAAGGTACACGTGCCAAAAATATACAGGGATAATTAAACCCTTACTGAAGAAGGTGGAGGTGAAGGAGAAAAGGGGTGAAGTTACAATATTCAAAGAAATTGGACGACCAGTTGAATACAAATACTGGAACAACGTGCATGAATTGATTCAAGATTTGGAGGTCCTGTGGGCTGAAAAAATGGCCGGTAATACTGGGCTCGTTAATGATATCATATCAGTCGTGGAAGAACTATACGAAGATGGATATATTGAGAAACCCTCCGAAAACTTTTTAGTCAACTATAGTTCGCGCAATGATGGACAAGTTTGGACGGTCTCATGTTCACGCTCAATTCCATAAACTGCTAAAATCGCAATTCTCCATTACCGACGATAAGTTTAATGTCGAAAATAAGCGTTTAACTAACGTAGTCGATCCCATCGAACCTCAAGACGCGCTAACCTTACAGCACTATCAACTGACGAGGTTCCATTTAAATGGGAACCGCTTAAGAGCGGTAGCCGATCCTCAAGAAGACTCGATGCCATAAATAAAGGTTACCTCGAGTTTTGTCTTCAGTTAGTGACGTCGCTTATAAATGATGTTCGTAATTATGTTGAGGTAGTACAAGCAGATTTAAATTCAACTAAAGAAACGTTAAGTAAAGGATGGAACGATAAGGAAGGATGGAACAAGTGGTAAACGAGTTGCTAAACCGGCACGCAAAATTTCCCTCGTAGACGCACTATTATTAAAGGATTCGATGATTTATGGCAAGCCGATTTAGCTGAATTTATACTCCAAACAGAATAAGGGTTACAGATACATCCTGGTAGTTATCGACTTTTTCTCTAAATACCTATGGACGAGAGGTTTGAAGACGAAGACGGGGTAGAAGTTATGAAAGCTATGCAAACCATTTTAAAGAACGGACTCCCAAAATCTTCAAACAGATGCTGGAAAAGAGTTCTACAATAAGCATTTCGCTAACCTGATGATAAAACATAACATTAATCACTATTCCACCTACAGCACTAAAAAGGCTAGCATAGCAGAAAGAGTGATTAGGACAATCAAGAATACCCTGTATAAAAAATTTGGGGTGCATGGAAAATACGTATGGATTGGTCCACTTCTCGAAGAAGTGACGACAGAGTACAATAACCGTAAACATCGAACGATCGTAATGAAACCTAGCGAAGTAAATGCTAACACAAAGCTTAATGTATATTCGAATCTGAAAATCTTTAATAAAACCATCGGTTTATGGTGGATGACATAGTCCGCATTAGTAAATTTAAAAGCATCTTTGATAAAGGTTATATACCAAACTGGTCTAGTGAACTTTTCAAGATTGTTAAAGTACGCGTAACCAATCCGGTCACGTACTTGCTAGAAGACATAAAAGATACACCTATACTAGGTGGATTTTATGGACAGGAACTGCAAAAAGCTAAATATTCGGATGTGTACTTGGTGGAAAAGGTCATTCGACGTAAGAAGAATAAAGTGTACGTGAAATGGTTGGGATTAAACGAATACTCGTGGATCGACGATGACAATAAGGTTTTATAAGCATATTATTGTTAACTACTTAACTAGAAATAAAAACTCAAATTTATAAGCAATAGAGGATTGTATAATAAGCTCATTTGTATTTCAATAATGCCGGTAAAACAAAAAGCAGTTTGGAACACTTAAATTACTGTAAAAGCATCACTATTGGTTTAATAACGGATATCAATGTCCGGCTTGTATAGGTATCGACTAATATGAATAATAAATTATTTTAATATAGTGTACTTAAGGTACAGACTAACATAGGATGTAATTTCTGTAAGAAAATAATAATAAAAGACAAATTGTAATTTATTTTTATTAATAAAAACGTACTGATATATACATAATTTTGTTTCATCTATCTAATTATCTTATGTATTAGATCTAAAGTGTCTGTAGTCCTCAAACTTAACTGATGGCCATTTCCCAGAGTCAGGTCCGCTTGTCCAACCTAACCGTTCGCTTTTCCGACCTTTTTCAACGTTTTCCAGAATCCAGTTGTATATTGTGAAATGTTCATAATTTTTTGACGGTTCAAAAGTGTATTTAAAGTTTTGCTCATTAATTACATCGATATATAGCTTAAGTGATTTACAGTTAGCATAATAAGCAGCAGTTGAAATAAATTCGTTAGTAGCCCAAGTAATGTCATGATAATGTTTCTTAATATTTTCGATACTATATTGTACTTTAGGTGTAAAGCAATTATCATTATCGTTTAGCAAGTTACATACATATCTTTTAAAAGAAATTTTTAAATTTAAGGAAACATTAATTTGACCAATTACATTTTCTAATTCTATATCAGTTATAAAATCTTTTTCTACACAAACTTCTAATAACATTTTAATATAACCGTCTAACTTAACCTTTCGATATCGGTAAAAAGTTCTAATCTAACTTGAGAAATTTTTAACATTGCATCAAATGCCAAACCTGGCGCTGTATAATAATAAAGAGGGTCCAGTTGATATGCGCTTAAGCAGGTTCGACGAAAATTTTCAAAAACATCCGCCAAAAGTAAAACATCTGTTTTAGATATAAATGAGTATTGACCTAACGTTTCAAGTCTAAACGTATTCCAAACATTAACGGCATGCATATAATCTTTATCCGTAATATCTTTGTTTTGAAGCTTACTAAAAAATGCAGTTTTTGGAGGTAAAGTAGTTTCATTAAGTTTATCCCAAGAATCAACATATTCATATGGAAAGACTCCCTTACAAACTAATAAATTAAATTCATTATCACTATTACAATTTGATCGGGTAATATTTTTTATCATTCTCCAAATATGATGACAATTTCTCAATACTGCTACTATGAACCTAAAGGAGTCAATAAACCTATAGTGTATCCTTGTATTGTTGACTAATTTGGTGAATGAAATGTATTTTTCTTTATTTAACGGTAAAAGTTTGACCTGGCCGGAAAACCGTTTGCTAATTCGCAATAATAAAGTTTGAATAGTAACCACTAAGATTGTGAAATACTACAGGAATAACAAGGAACACCTTAAAATTTAAATTACAACCTCTGTGTGGGATCTATACTTTCCTGTCAAATGATCGTGGTCTCTAACTTAATATTATCCCCGTAAATGGTTTCCTACAAATATGACATACTACCGCATTCTCAAAATCTTTAATCTGATCTTGTGTTAGGTTATCCATTGGTACAACCATATTAAATATATTGTTAACCCAATACGCCAAATTTAATAATTCATTAACAAACCACGTATTACAATCCTCGCCCTGTACAACTGAAATTTAGATAATGAGTCGTTATAAGAACATTTCAAAAATAATCTATACTAAAGGAACATGTTTTTCGCATACACGTGTATTACTTCCTTCATCGTCTACCTGAGAGGATTTTTCAAGTATGCTTTCAAGGTCTGCATAAATGACGAACGGTACTTTTCTTGATATGTGAAATGTTTAAATTCAAAATTTTTCATTGTCACTCATCGGTAATCTAGAGGAACACGTATTAATTTCGTGACAACGAGCTATATGCTTTTCTAAAAGTATGTTGGTAGAGAAATGATTCAGACATCGATTACAAAAATTTTTGTATGATCCCTATTGGATAGTTGCTTGGCAAACAGAGCTGACATACTTTTTATTCCAAGTAAAGTGATAAACTGTATTATTATTACTATTAATGTAACTTGGTATACCTTCTTCTCACCACATTTGTTATTTGAATCGCAAGGTAAAATCAGTAAATTAATTGACTCTCTGTTATTCATGTGGTTCTTACTTAATAAAATGGAAACACTTTTTACCCTTTACACAATATAAGTTAATTGAAAGGTTGTTTAACTTTTCAAATTTGCCGATATCGTTTAATTTAATAGGAAACTGAATAGATTCATATTTTAAAATATCGCTAAAATGAGGATAACTAAAAACTCTATCGTTATGATTTTGTACTGGAAATAAAGCAGATATATGGCCCACAAGAAACAGTATTCATCATTATTTTTACATTAACAACTGCCCGCTTCATTGCTATGAAATTAGGTACTTTAACATACGTCGAAACACCACCCCTTATAGGAATGTAACTGTTAATATTAACCTTTAATGTAAAATTTCTTGCAATGCCCATCCCGAATCCTTTCCGCAAATTTTGCCTGAAGTTTATCGAATACATGCGTTTTGTACCATTGTTTAAGATCGGTACCAACATCTATAATTTCATTTTTGGAAGCAAACGTTTTAAGTCAAGCTCAAGGTTTTGAGGTTGAATGAATGGCTAAAACGACATTTACTTTAAGCATTGATTGTCGTAACATTACATTAATTTTTCTCGGAAAACTTTTATAAGCACATTTCAAGAATACTAGCGGATCTTTAATATTTAAATTGACTATAATACCTGTAAGTAATCTGTCATTGAAGCAAGATTGCACATCGTGCCACTGTAAGTTACTTGAACTGATTGCTACACCAGACCCTCTTTTATCTAAAGTCTGTCTTAATTGATTTAATTTCGCCAGATAACATTTCAGAATTGATAAATTACTTTCAAGTGGATTTTCATTTACAGTATACATTTGAATTTTAATAAATTTTTTCAAAGTCCTGATATTATTTCTTAACATAGGAATATGCCTGGTTATTTCATCCTTAGTTTTCAATAGTTTAATAGCTTTGCGAATTACCTTAATTAATTCACTACTTGTAACAGAAACCGAATTTATATTCATATCTAATTATTTTAACTGCTTATTTACCTTAGAAGCTATAATATTAAATGTAAACAAATATTATTTAAATTCACACAGACACACACGAACAATTTTAAAAAATCAGCGTAACTGGGAGTGACCGTTTTGTTAACTATTTTCAGACTACAAAACACTTTAGAACTATTACAAAGACAATTGTCGGAAGGTAATCGCTCTTTAACTTTAAGCTGCGATATCTGCCATCTTACCGTACATCATCGGTTTATATACCTTCTCAAGTTAACGATAGAGGGTACAATAACCCGATGGTCAACGAGTTTATGGAACATTGATGTCCTTCAAAAGATAAGAAATAGAGCAAGGTTATAAAGTAGTAAAGCGCATAAGACAATACATATATATATATATATAATGAACCAAGGCCGCCTTCCAATATCGTAAAAGATTGACAACCAAAGCGCTTAAAGTTGCCATTTTTTTGACATTTTTTGGGCATTTCCCGTGGGGTGAATGACCCCCAAAAATTGCCAAAATTGCCAAAAATGTAATTTGACACCCAAAATTACCAAAAATGTAATTTGACACCCCAAAATTACCAAAATGTAATTTGACACCCCAAAATTACCAAAAATGTAATTTGACACTCAAAATTACCAAAAATGTATTTGACACTCCCAAATTACCAAAAATGTAATTTGACACTAAAATTACCAAAAATGTAATTTGACACCTAAAATTACCAAAAATGTAATTTGACACCCCCAAAATTACCAAAAAAAATGTAATTTGACACCCCCAAAATTACCAAAAAATGTAATTTTACACCCCCACAAAATTGTGTAAAAATGTAAATTTGACAACCCCCGAAATTGTCATGAAATGTAATTTGACACACCTCAAAAATTACCTCAATATAATGTAATATGATACCCTCCAAAAATTATAGAAAATTGCCAACAATTAAAGTTTGACATCCAATTGATTATACTAGCTGTTGTCAAAAATTTTGCTACTAATTTTATAGATCACATAATTACCTTGGGTTAGTCCCTTAACCTTATTTAAGTTAACGAACTAGTGTAGTTTAGTTTTTTATTATTTTTTTTCTAAAGTGTTTTAATTGTTGTTATTTGTAAAATAAATGTTTAATTCTTTTTTCGGCTTTTTTTCTTATAGTGAAATATTCAGATCACCTATAATGTGTAGAGGTTTTGAAAATAAACGTTTTAATTCTTTTTACTTTTTTCCTTAAGGTGAAATATTCACATCACCTATAACTATAAAGTGTAGAAATTATACATCAAAAAAAGTATTGCAATTTTACATGTGGAATTAAACATAAACAGTAAAAAATCATAAGTAGTTGCATAACGATTTTGCACAATTTTTCCAAGTTCAAAATCTCTTTGATGTCACTAAAGTTTTAGTAAGATGAAATTTGTTTTTCGTTACATGATTTCGTTAAATATTATACTTAAATACAGTTTTTAAAAGATTCTTGTTATAGGATACAAATTTCCGTAATAAAACATCTAACTCGGTAACATAATAATAATATTTATAACAAAATCTCAAATTATACATGATTTTTAAAAATGTACATACTTTTCTTAAAACAAGCATTAGAAATTTATATTCATATCTTGGGTTAGTCCCTTAATCTTATTTAAGTTAACGAACTACTCTCACATATGTTCGTTCATTACCCTTATCATTTCCGCTTGTTTTGCCAACGTTAACAAAACCTACACCTATATATACGTTTAACATTGCACTTCTTATTCAGTTATTATATGTACATCTACATTGTAATAACACACTATATATATATATATATATATATATATATATATATATATATATATATATATATATATATATATATATATATATATATATAATACATTACAATGGCGTCTTTATCCAAAAAAAACCAAATTGAGTTTAAAAAAGGAAAACGAAAAACCACAAATACTGCAGCACTTGCTGGTGCAGCCAGCTAGCAGTACTGCTGTATCACTACCGCAGCCACTACCACCATTATCATCACCTGCAGATATTCCTGTGATAAGTATCCGGGACAGTGATGTCGAAGAAGACTTTGCACGCTACTTCGAAAAGTAAGTTACTTATTTCTTAATTTATGTATGATGATTGCATTATTAATGTGATTCATTTTCCACTTACAGTATCTCTCCTGCTACTACCGCGGTAGCATCGCCGGCGTGGATGCGTGGGGGTAAAAACCTCCTGCTGCTCGACATGCCTTCGCAAGGGCACCAACTCCCTGAGACGTGTCAACCCCCCGAGCCCGCGGTAAGGCTGCATCATCTGCGGGAAACAAATTTGGAGTAGCTGCGTGATTTCTGCATTTCGAACCAAGATCGAGTGGCTGAACTTAGCAATCGTGTGGCCCGGCTAACTAAGGAGTTAGCTGAGGCCAGGGACGAGTTGGCATCGGCCGAAAAAACTGGTCGGAATGCAGAACTAGTGTTTCGTGCCTTGGACAATATGGATCCTTAGAGTGTTAAGTGTAGTTTAGTTTTTTTTTTTTTTTTCTAAAGTAGTTTTAATTGTTGTTGTTATTTGTAAAATAAATGTTTAATTCTTTTTTCGGTTTTTTTCTTATAGTGAAATATTCAGATCACCTATAACTATAAAGTGTAGAGATTATACATCAAAAAAGTATTGCAATTTTACATGTGGAATTAAACATAAACAGTAAAAATCATAAGTAGTTGCATAACGATTTTGCACAATTTTTCCAAGTTCAAAATCTCTTTGATGTCACTAAAGTTTTAGTAAGATAAATTTGTTTTCGTTATAAGATTATCCATTTATTTCGTTAAATATTATACTTAAATACAGTTTTTAAAAGATTGTTGTTATAGGATACAAATTTCCGTAATAAAACATCTAACTCGGTAACATAATAATAATATTTAGAACAAAATTTTACATGATTTTTAAAATGTACATACTTTTCTTAAAACAAGCATTAGAAATTTATATGCGAAAATGCGAACTTATGATTTTATAATATAGTTAAAAATCAAACTTCATAACACATTATTTATTTATTTTGCACCCTTCTTATTTTTAAACTCTTCATCTTCAGCTTCACCTCGTACATTTCCAACGTTCTCATCACTATATAATATAATTGTTAGACTAGTGTTATTTGTAAATAAATGTTTATTTTTCTATTTTACTTTATTTCTTATACTGAAATATTCAGATCACCTATAATGTGTAGAGGTTGTGAAAATAAATGTTTTAATTCTTTTTTCCTTAAGGTAAAATATTCACATCAACTATAACACAGTTTTAATAAGATGAAATTTGTTTTTGTTACATGATTATCTATTTATTTCGTTAAAATATTATACATAAATAGTTTTTAAAAGATTCTTTTTATAGGATACAAATTTCCGTAATGAAACATCTAATTGGGTAACTTAATATTTGGAAGAACAAAATCCCAAATTTTACATGATTTAAAAAAATTTACATACTTTTCTTAAAAACAAGCATTAGAAATTTATATGTGAAAATGCGTACACCCTAAATCTACCTTCTAAATCTTTAATTTTTCATATCAACACCTCCAACCTCTTCTTTCACTCAACAATAATTCATACTTGTTCTTTTTATTTCCATACTGAAGCTGTCTCATTCTTCTATTTATTTCATACACCTCTAAATCTACCTTTAAATCTTTAATTTTTCGTATCAACACCTCCAACCTTTTCTTTCGCTCCACAATAGTTAATACTTGTTCTTTTCTTGCGTTTCCTATCTTGCATACTACCATTTTCATCATTTCTGCTAATACTAAATCACACACACCCAAGGAAGCCTTTTTATTATAAATCTACATCCTTCAAAACCGCTAACCTAGGCTTCTTCTTCTTCTTCTTCTTTCCATGAACTTATTCTATTTTTACACTTCTAAGAAATGTTATACGATATCCCTACAGATCAATAATCTTTGACCTTGACCACTACACTTTTAGACTTTCTAAGAATTGTAATATGATGATGAAGATGATATTGCAATTTCTATTTTTACTTTGACCTTGACCTGCTCCGAAAATTTAAATTCCCCGCCAAAAGCATGCTTCAAACGTCCTTGAGGCGTGGAGCGCGTTCTGGCATAATGAGAAAACTCACTTGACCGTGAAATAAATCCCATAAGAGTTACATCGGTGAACTTGAAGTGGAGTAGCTCCGGCCTTATATTACTACTCCAATTAAATATTCTCCATCACCTCCTAGTAGAGTTACTGATGTTCTCCGTATAGCGTAACCAGTATATAACGAATGATCTGACAACATAAATATTGTGTGATTTACTTGGTTTCCATATTATTTACCCCGACCACCTGTTTTGTCCATTTTCCTTTTGGTAATTGACAAAAGAAAAGGAAAATTGTTTGGACCTTTTCTTTTAATTGTGTTGACGTAATAGAAAAAAAGAAAAAGTTATAATTTTTTGCGTTTTCAATTGCATATATTCTTTCAACAAATTCATTTTTAAACGTGTTGTTATTTACAGTCGACGGTCACTGTAATTGTTATCTAAACGTATATATTTGAAAACAATATAAATAGAAATAGAAACTACAACCCAAAGATAAGTGTTTTAATTGTAAATAATTGTCAGATTGCCTTTATTTCTGGTACAGTAATTATGACAAAAAAAGGGAAAACTGTTCCTTAATCATGGCCAGAGTTCTTTAAATTACAAATTCCGGGTACTTTTTTATTCGTAAATATTAAATAGTAGAAGGATCTAATTAGATAAGGCATAATTGAAGGATTACTTTAATTAAAATACGGAGAACATTCGACTACGGATGGCGGTTATGAAAATAGGTCTGTTAATTTCTTTCACGGTATGGTTGCTGTTGGTTGAGATGAGGTTTTAATTAGCCTAACCTTACCGGAAGGTTTTAAGAGGTTTGTTTTAGAGGACTGGCGGGATAGAAATGCGGAAATTATTTACAATTAAATTAAACGACAGGAAAATTACATTGTGAGTAAATGCTCGGTCTTACTTCTGGGATATCGAGGTTGTGAGATAATTGTCTTGAATTACGTAAAGTGAAACAATAGTAAGGTCAATTTTTCGTACGCAATTTTTCAACAGGAATTGATTACAAAAGCGGTTTTGGAGCTGGGTTAACTTTTTCACGCTATTTCGCCAAGCACGTTTATTCTACCTTATAGGTGTCAGTATATGTAACTGACCTCATTCATAGAACAAGAGCAAGCATCTCGTCCTACTAACTACATCGTATGTTTTGTGAGTGTAATTAAGTTACTTAGAGAAAAGGGCAAGCATTCCGTCCTACTAGCTGCATTTGTGTATGTTTGTGTCAGAAAACTAGGTTATTTGCCGTTCGACCAACGAGTTTGCGAAACGGATCTTGGCTTATTTTCCTGTTCACACTTCCGTACGTGTATTGTATAGTGTACGTGTTACTTAAAAACTTGCGTGTGGGTGAGTACTAAGTAAAAGCTGGTCGGGAGCGGGTTTGTTCACTATTAGGTATGTACAATATGGGGAGTCAGAATAAATGAGAAGGAAAACAAACAAAATGAATCGGAATCGGGAAAATTGTGTCTGAGATAAACTCTAAAATCTAGTCTGATCTCGCATGGAAAATCTGGATGAATTTTGAATCGTAATCGGAATGAATCTATATCGAATCTCGGATGAAAATCTTACTGTCGACAGGAAAAAGGAAAAGGCCACGTATTTCATTCCTTCCCCAAGGGGAGGGCACTTGAGCTTTCCAAGCTCCTTCAGCCACAACCATGGATTCCCAGCATACATACATATACGTATTATATATATATATATATATATATATATATATATATATATATATATATATATATATATATATATATATATATATATATATATATGCATGTTAGTTAAGGATGGTTTGTTCAGGATAGGATTATAAGGAACGCGGTTATGGTTCTGAAGGTGAAAATACTACCCCAGCATTCGCCTAGGTAACCGCACATTGTGTGTGTATACGAAGTGACCATGCCGTTACATGCGTATAAGAAAACCCTCTGAAAAACCTCATAAGTTAGACGGTAACGGGAATCGAACCCATTACCTCAATAATATGCACATTTAGATATAGAGAACCTTTCACAAAGTTGACTTGTTTAAGTTCAATCGAAAATTGCGCCATGGTACAGAGTGCTATATTTAAAAACGCAACTTTGATCTCACATAAGTTTTTAACACTGTATATTTCAAACTAATTTGGAAATGTAGTCTTAGTTTTCCACACATACCTACAAAACCGATTTTCGAACAAAGAGATCTATTACTCTGTACATTTGTTATTGGGTATCAGCTAAACTACAATTTGAGTAAAAACCTTTAATAATTTTGGTCGCATGCTTCATCAGAACGGAAACTAAAATTGATACTTCACAAAAGTAAAAATACTTTTAAAAACTACTTACAATTTTAGAGTATTGATTACTGAATCGTTCTAATTAGATTACAGATGAAACCATTTGTCTTTAATTACTGGAGATTTATGTGAAAAATTAATTAGAACGTTTTGCTACTCAAGAGCACAAAATGTAAGCAATCTTTGAAACTTTTGAAATATCAAATAATCTTAGTTTCGTCCTGATGAAGGAAAATAATTTATAACGCAATACTTCTCGTTTGGGTACTAAATCGTGTATTTATTATTTATCTGTTGTATAAATGTAAACGTTTCAATAGCAATTGCAGCTATCGTTCTCAGTAATTGGTAATATCCTCAAGAATTAAATAATTTAATCAATATGCGTTTAGGAAATATAAAAATGCAAATATAAGCCTGTTATTATTATTATAACAGTTTGATAACTACGGAATCTAATTTTATTTTAATGAAGAATACCTAGACCTTTAATAAATCTAGTCTTATTAAACTGCCTTGAAGGTGACAAATTAGGATACTTTAACGGGCGAAGGCTAACAATAAAAAATGTCATAATAAAAGAACAAATGAAAAAACTTAATCAAATTGTGATATAAGCGTAATGTTGTGGAATACTTTAATTTGAAATTGATAAAGGAATAAACAAATAGAAACTTAGTATAACAATTAAAGTCTAGTCAGATCTAACAAGGAAATAGTTAATAATTGTAATTATTATTGTAAAGTGAAAACAGAATGCGTACGTTTAATATGATTTTTAATTTTAACTACATATGTTAAATTATTATAACGCTGTGGTAACTTTACAACCAAAAAGCTAGACATACTAAAGGTGAAGTTATTTAATCGGAAATGGCAATCCGGTTAACGCAACTGTTTAAATATGAACTACTATCACCTTAAGGTGTTGGAAGCATAAACCTGTGAACTACCAAAAGATCCTACAATAAACTTTCTTTTAATAAATAAGAAACTCAAAATCTTACATTTTTATTACATCATATGTTAATACACATTATATCAAAAATTCTGTCGATTTCATTAAAAATGCATAATTTCAAAATTGAAGGTGGTGATGTAATGGTCTGCTTTGATGTTTTTTTTTAAAGTTCCTCTTAAAGAAACAATTCAATACATTGATCATATTATTCCAAAAGACGTAATCATTATTTAATTTCAGTGGAATAATAAATTCTGTGAACAGTCAGATAATGTAGCACCGGTAGCTGCTTAGTCCTGTTGCAGCTAATTTTTACATGGAAAGATTTGTATCATTAGGTTTATAATTGTTATAAAACTTCATATTAGTCAAGTTGCTTTAGTCTGTGTAAATTCTTGCGATATTGCAGACTCAACTCCCATTAATGTAAGTAATTTGACTGTCATCTCATTATACTTAGGATTTAAATCAGTTCTATACACATAAAGACAAACTTTACATCAATTGAGGCTTGTATCTCGATAGCTCAGTTGATTAGAGCGGTACTCTAGCAAAGTACATCTCGAGGGTTCAAATCCTACTCGAGGAATAATAAATTCTGTGAACGGTTAGAAAGTGTAGCACCGGGTTGTCCGCTTTAGTCCCGTTTCAGCCACTTTTGACATGGAAACATTCGAATATTAGGTTTATAATTATTATAATAATTTAATATTAGTCTTGTTGCTTTGGTATGTGTGCATTTTTGAGCTATTGCAGGATCACATTCTACTAATATAAGTAATTTGACTGCAATCTCATTATATTTAGAATTTACATTAGTTGTACATAAAGACAAAATTTACTTGATTGGGACTTGTATCTCGATAGCTCAGTTGGTTACAGCGGTACTCTGGCAAAGTACATGTCGTGGGTTCAAATCCTACTCGACGTAAACTATTTATTTATGTATTTAATAAAATTAATAATTAGGTTTATAAATGCACCTAAAGTATTTTTAGTTTCGTATAAGATGTAGATGTCACATTTGTTATTTGGAAACATGGAGTAAAAGCACTAATGCATTTTTAGTTTATACAAACGGTATTCATTTAAACATTCAATTTACAGTATAGACGGAAACTAATGGTAATTTCTAGACATATTAATATCTGAAACTAATAATTCTCTATCCTTTAAGGTATACCGAAAGCCGATACATGCCGATAGATACCTTGATGAAATATCAAACCACCATCCGAAAAAGACTGGTGTATCTAAACCTTTAGTAAATCGAGCTAAACGAATTTATGATCCTGACTTTTGAAAGGTGAACACAATTATTTAAGATATTAACTACAAGGGTATTCACTAGGAGATAATAAGAAAGCTAGAAATCACCATAGAAAAAACTAATGTTTGATGTTGGTACTGCTTCTCTATTTTTGTTACAGGTAGAATCGAAAAAATTCTAATTAATCATATTCATAACATTAGGAATGTTTTAAACCTGCAAGAAAAATTTAAGAACATTACCGAGGATAAAACTGTAACTGTTATCGGAACATTTAAATTTATAGAAAACATAAATAAAAATAAATACATGGGTTAAAATGGATAAGATAAGCATATTAATCGTGAAAGTTTACATTTTCATCATTAATAATGGAGTTTCTCTCAAGTTGTGTATATATATATATATATATATATATATATATATATATATATATATATATATATATATATATATATATATATATATACCGAAACCAAAATTATGCTCCGCTATTGTTGACACTTATATTACATAAGAAGTCATAGTATTTATGGTTACGAAACTTGAGCCAAAATGCATCACATGATTGTTTTTACTGGATTTGTATTAAACGGCCTTTCTGCAGTCTAAGTATTAATTATCGGTGTTAATACGTATCAGATTTGCCGATAACATATTATCTGGAAGTAAACGCATTTGATTATAGTAAACTAATCTTGCAAGATTACATAGTATTCTTAAAAGCAAAATTTTTAACACAATTTAACATTGTAACTCAAGTTTTTAATGGTTAGTTTCATAATACAGAGTAATTAAGCAGTAATAGTTGTAAATACTCCAATAACAATATTGATGTTTGCATACCTCCGAAGCTTGGACTTCTAGATTACGCTTTGTTTGAATATTATTATTCTATTTATATTCTACCAGGAAATGAATATTCAGTGCTGTTGAAAGTAAAAGGAGCAACAATTTCTTGTCGTCAATTACATATGTTTACCTATACTTCATATATTTAAAAATAAATAATGTTTGAATAGGTATATTTACAATAATAAATTATATATATATATATATATATATATATATATATATATATATATATATATATATATATATAATCCAGATTTTCATCCAAAATCAGATTAGATTTTATTTTATCCCGGAGTTTATTTCAGTACACAATTTTTAAAACATTTTGAACAGCCATTCAGTATCAATATATGAAGTGTTGTTTTCTATAGGTTCTTTGGACATAAGTACCATTGTTTTGTTATGATAGCAATTACATTAATTTTGTCAGATCGTGTAACAATTAACTCTTGGTTTTCTTTTAGAGTTTCTTTTTTGTTTTACTTAATAGATTTCCAAGATAGAAGGTTGTTTAGGTTCATGAATGTAATTGGTTAATACGTGTTACGGTCGAAAATGAAACGGCAGGTAACAGATAATTAGAGTGCACCGACTAGCTCGGTGGAACAGAGGGCGTGGGCGTGTTTTTGAATTTAAAAATACTGAATGTGGTTAGTCGTATTATCGAAAGTCTCAAATAAGGGTGCGTCGTAATTATAATAAAGTCAAGTAAAGGGCGCTAGACTATTATTAAGACGATATCGGTAAGGATACAACTGGGCACACGTAGATAAATCAGGCTTCAGCAGACAAAATATCTCACTTACCTTACGTTGGCTACCTATAGGTGCACGTCGAAGATGCTTCGAAACTTTAGCTCTAGAATAAATCTTAAAATACCCACACAATCAAATACTAAAGCAGCGTGTCTGCAAATCAGCTGTTGGGTTTCAATCACTTCTTTAACTTTATATTTCGTTACGTTACCCCAACGCTTGTGAAGAAAATACACTCAAACACAATAATAAAATAATTAACGTTAAATGTTACGCTTAAGTCTTATTAACTCAAATTTAAATACTACTCAACTCCAAATCTTTGTCATTAATTGAACTCCAAACTAAAATAATTAGACATAAACTAGATAAACGTCATTTAAAATTTCTCTAATCGGTTTACGTTAAACCACACAAAACATTTAATAACACTCAAAAAAAAACTGTATGACACTAAAGTATTCAATTGTAGGAAATTACCACTGGTTACTTCTAAAATGAATCAATAAGCTTGAAATCAAAATTTAACTCTTAATTAATTCTTTAGTTTGAATAATAAAATCACTACTTTTCGTAAATTAGCTTTCACTGGTCGGAGAAGACCACAACTAACACTATAAAATTCAATTAATTGTTCATCTATTCTACATGAATAATCGTATATCAGAAAACACTCAACAAGATACATATATTTCCACTGCTTACGTTCATTTTAAAATCTTAAATTCTAGGATACGGGAGCATAACGTAGGTCAACCTTGTAATCTTACCAGATTTTAATGTTAAATTACGGAAATGGAATTACCTAAATATGGTTAAAATTCAAAACATTACGTAACCAATGGTCTCTCAAATTCGATTTTACCAATCGAAATTTTCATATACATAAGTTTGCAATGCATTTAATTAAATAATAAAAAACAAAATGCCAAAATAGCGCAAATAAAAGCAGTTCGTCAACCTTTAATTGAGATTAACTTGAGAGCATCAATTTCGGCAAAATAACACCAAAAAACGACTATGTTTATTCGCTCTAAAAATAAATCATCAAACTTACAAACAAAGTTGTGATAAAACAATCACAATAACGGACAATATTGAGATACCTTCTACACGCAACTCTTGAATACGTCTCCACCAGATAGTAATGAAAGCAAAACGGACGGGATCGACTTGAGGAGACCTGTTACACGTTCTTGGTCGGCAAGGCAAAGCCATGCGGCAATTTCCCAGTCTTAATTTTCGATAGCGATACGCTTACGTTAGTTGTCCAGGACGTTATATAGTTTATGTTCACAGAACAAATCGATTTTACGCATTATTAGGATACTATCTGCTAAACGTTCCATTAATTCGGTAGCTCTATTTACAAGTCTTTTAATATTAAAACGAAAACTGTCTATTTACAAATTATTTACAGTGAGACTTGGTCTATCAAAAGCTGTTTACAGAAACACATAAAACACAGGGTTCGGGTACACAATACTTCACCAAAAACAATATCTTAAATCTGAAAAGTAATGAAAAACTCCGTAATTCAGGAAGCACTGGTTAAACACTGTCCTGATTACGAAAAGAGAGGTCTAGTTGACAACGTTACACCACGTAAAGTTCTCCGGCCTAGTGAATCACCAACAAAACCCGCACACAGGCGAAACGGACTCACAGTCCACGACATATTCAATAGAACCGGGAACATCGACGATAAAAGCGATGCCTCCACAAACCACAACTTCCTCTATCAGATCCAGACCAAGGCTAAGGACATACATTCAAAATTCTTCAGTTACGCCGTACTTGATTTTAAAACGACAACCAATCATACTGCTCATACATTCAATTTATAAAACGATAAGGCCCTTCCACAAATGGTCATGCTACGAACTGTAATCCTAAAGGGTACCTCAGAATGCAAATGCAACGTCAGCTTTCACAGCAATCGAGACAAAATGTTACCGTTAAGTTATTTTCCTTAGTAATTATTGTAACTCAGCTAAATATTGCCCTCTACTATAATGATTTTTAATTAGGAATAATTCAGAAAACTGTACGGTAACAGAATCTTTCAGAAACTTAATCTGTAAAGCAACTTGGAATTTTATCTCAATCACAAACTGCGTTTTTAAATATATTTTAAACTTCGAGAAAGAGTTATGTAATTTTAATCCAAGTTCTTTTATTTTGTTTTGTTGTTTATTTTTATTTTATTATATTGTAGGTAGCGCACCGCAACAATTTTATTATTATAATAAACACGTTCAAATCGCCATTGTTACCGCATAGAGGTTAATTAACGGGGTTTGACATATTTTATTATGTATTAAGTCGTAATTTTATAATTTTTTCTGGATATTTCATTTTCTGTATTATACGTAAATGATATTTGAGTAAAGGTTAAACAGAAAAGGAAACATATATTAGGATAGAGAAGAAGGTATTCTGCCGAAACTGGTGTGACAAATTGTTGAAAATTTCTATACGCTAGTTAGTAATTAATTACGTCGGTACACACTGCAATCCAAGACGCCTTTGTTTGGTACTTGGAAACTCTAAACCTAAATGTAGGGTTTGTTACGGACGAATGCATAGTTTTAAAATTAAGATGTTCAATAATTAAGTGAAACTGCTCTAACAATAATTTTTGTTTTTTATCACTTTTGAAAAATGGGGTTTGATTGCGAGTAAAAGGTCTTAGTTTGAGGTCGGAGGAAAGTTTAGTTACAGTTAGTGTCAAACGAGCCAGATCGATTTGACTTAATTAAATACCGTAATTGTAAACGGTTTGTCTTTAAAATATTTCATGCATGTACATTTTCTTTTGAATTAGCCAACACTAATTTGTCTTTTCTTTCGGGTATTAGTTGTAATCTGTTTTCAAATACAATATATTTTGAAGTTAAACCGCGTATGTTAACGATTTGTGTTTGTGATCAATTAAAGGAATATATATTTAAGTGTAAGTAGGTACTTTTGTATAAATTAAGGCTATTAAAAACCTATTAAAACTCGAGCATTGCCTTGCAACGGTATCTTATTTGCATGCGGGCCCATTAAGCTGAAATCTGCTAAAATAAAAGACAGTACAGGGCTGCTCACTCTTGTATTTGTATGAATTAGCATTGTTGTTTGTTTATATTTATATTTGTGTAGAGATGGGCTGGTGAACGAGTACATGATACCGCTTGGTTACCAATTGTAAAAGGCATTTGCCAAGTGGGTAAACAACCCGGGTTCAAATAACCATTAAACACCTCGAATTTTATTTTTATTGGTTTTACTGTTGTATAGATGAATTTGTAATCTGAGAAAGGGGTTCTGTATCTTTCTGACGCACTCAAACTTGTACATCGAAACTTAGAACTTACCCTTGTAAGGCTTTGTTTAATGGGTTTTTGTGTCAGTTTGCCCACGAACTAATTTCTGTATATCTAAGATATTGTAATCTTTCGTATGTATTTTGTGATTTAGTAGTCACTAAACAATTGTATACGTGTAAATTCCTTGTCTATTTCCTTTTTCCTTGCCTTTGTCTTATTATCACCTGTGCAATTTTGCTTTATTGTTTTATGTGCTTATTTACTTAAAGACCGGTATGGTTGGTTTTAAAGGGCCACATGTTTGGTATTACGATTTTACTCTGATTATTTATAACACGATTCTGTGTCTAACATGGGTTTTTTTATTGTGTTTATGTGTAACTAAACTGCTTTTTATTTATTTCTCTCTTAATTTTATAATTTTGTACACTTTAACCTGATTTAATGGTGTTTTGTTATATATTCAAGCCTCTCATTATTTTTTTTGTGTTATTTGGTTTATTAATGTACCTGTGCAATTACTTATTTATGAACAAAGTAGGATTTTGATGGATCTTTCCCACAATAGTGCATTAACGGGCTGAATCACCATTGCGCAAAGCTCGTTAATTTTGATTTGAGTAGTTTCATTGTTTATCTGCCCCACATGATGCAACACTTACCTCATCCAGCCTATCTAATTCAAATAGCACAACGTACCTACCACTAGACGGCCATTTCGTTTGATCAGATTTGAGGTTTGTAAGTAATTAAATATCCGACTTGCAAATAAATTCTAATCCTTTAATTATTGTCAGGAAAGTTCATGTAATGCAAGAAATTAATTTGAGTAATAGTAACATTATTGTTAGTAGGGTCAAGATAAATCACTTAGCGATTGTTCTGTTCGTGAATTTGCATTCTTGCAAATAAATTTCTAGATAGGATAGCTAGGGACGCTACAATATGTTATATGTTGTCTATTAAAATTTTTTTCAAAAGAAGTTCAGTGGTTGTGTTAGTATTTTAATTTTAAATTTCATGATTTTTTCAAGTTGGTACATCATTTTTTGATTACATATCATTTCATTACTTAAAAGTTTATTTACTAACCTATTGTATCTTAGAATATAAAATACCAGGAAGGAACGTTGAGCTATATACCGTATTTAAATTGACGGAATTCGCCATATTGAACACCCAAGTATGACTCATTCTCGGTGGTTTGATCGAAGAAAGTGGTGTGTAAAAGTGTTTTGAACTGTTTTAAAGTATCCTGTATAATAATAACTGGTAATAATGAAGTGTTTATAGTAACGTTGAGTAGTGTTGTATTGAATATCGCATAATACAAGATTCAATTTAGGTTATTGTTTTAATTCATAGCCGTAACGATCATTGTTCTGCAAGATTTGACTTTAAAAATGTCAAAATTTATATGTTTAACTTTATTGTATCGAAGTGTAAATATTTTTTGAATAAATGCATGACTAGTTATCGCAGTATATTCTAAATATTAAGTAATTTAAAATATGTGTATATTCATTATTGTGTATTATTAACTGAAACTTGTTTTCCGCCATATGCAACACCCATCCGGACGCACATATAATCGACAAAAACTCCTACCTGGTATTTTATATTCTAAGTATTGTATACAAGTATGGAAAACATTACTGCGGGTCTGACTTATAATAAGCTAGAAAGAAACCCAATAAGCATTATACGAGTGTAAGGAGACATAACTTTACCGATGTTGCCACTTGTACATATTTGCATGTAGGCACAAAATATGAACTACTTAAGTCTGCTTCAATCTAGCTTCAACATTTCTAAAGAAACCAAAGCAATTAAGATGATGTTGAAAAGTCGCGCGTTCTTTGAAACTATTAGGTAAATACTTTACACACAAACCTTAAATGATAATACCTCAAATATCAGAGTTTATTGTAATTGCGTATTTATGACATGATTCGATTACTACTCGTAGGAAGAACCAAGAAAAAACTTACGAGAGCTACAAACACGAACATTAACATTTACATTGATAGTATAACTTCAGTTTCGACAACTGCATTAGAAATAGTTACTGCAAGTGGGGCTGCACATAAAATTGTTTGGATTAAACGTTTTTAACTAAAATCACTAATTTGACAACTGAACCAGAAATTCACATTGACAACTTAACAGCCTTAAGGTTAGCTCAAAATCCGGAATTCCATAGAGTACCAAACATATCCAAACAAGACATTTTTTGGTCGAGAATTGGTTTCTGATAAAGAAGTTGTAGTTAAGAAAATAAACACTGAGCATCAATTGGTGACATGATGACAAAGGCTCTTTCAAAACCTAGATTAGTAGAGCTTTGTACAAAAAATAGGACTGAGTTAAGATAATTCTAACATAAAAACTATTTAATGAGGAAAATGTTGAATTCTGAGATTTATAATGGAACAAGGTGCTATGAGCATTTTCTGTCATATTTCTGTTGCTTATCCTTTGTAAGGGCATATTATAGGCGATACTGATGGATGTAGGTGTTATGTACACGAATATTATGTATGTACATTATTAATGGGTGATAGTGTCAAGAGCATTAACATCTTCATTCATTCAATGTCAAACCAAACCTCTTAGTAAGTTGTATTACACTTAACACCTTCTACCACTACAGCATTACAAGAAAACCTTCTTACACGAATTTTGGGTGTTGTGAGTTTTGGCCGGAATATCGTTTTGATGTTGGTTAGAGCATTAGTAATAAAATAAGTTGCCCGTCAAGAGCAAAGTTGATGGTGTCAAGATCACTTCAAATAGATAGCGTAGAAAATACAGATGGAAATTGTAAAAATCTACAACTAAAGTATTTCTAACCTGGAAAACACAGACGATGAGGAAATTTACCTGGAAGGTATGAAAGTTTTGTGTTTTTCTAGTATTTCTTGTAAAAGTACCAAAAGATGATAGTTTACATTAGTATGTTATAATGAAAATATGAATAATATTATTACACCTACATTTTATCCTGGCGTAATATTGAGTTATTTCTGGTAATCTTTTTTTCTCAAATTTTCATTATAACTCAAACGAATGCTTAGATTTTTTCATGTTGGGGAGATAATGTCTATTAATTAAGGGGCATAAAACAAGTGATAAGAATGTTCACAAAATTGCACAGTGGCGGAGTGGAGAGGGTGCTCAACCCTTTCATAAACAGAACTTCTACGCCAATGACTATTTTAAAAAACTGTTATTTTCATTATCTACATACAGTTTAACAAAAATAATGTACCTTCTTCTGTTTCGAAATTCCTGTGCGTTTCGAGTTATTTTGATTTTTAGTGTTTGATGTGGTACTAAGTTAAGTAAGTGTGAATAATTGAATATAAAGTTTTTAATAAAAAGATATAATAAAACATTTAGAGCCATTTTAGTACCTAACGATCGTTTTTATCCATTGTTATTATCCTCGTATAAAAGAAATGCATAATTATTATTGTTATGCGGTCAATACTTTCTGTATAATTATGTATGTATCAATTTCGCCATAAACATGTATGTAGTTTTTAAGTGAGATTCTAATAAGTTATAGACCGCTGCTCACTTGCTCTCATTAAAGAGCCGCCACTGTATCAAGCCATACTCAAATACAAGACTTTTGTAAGATTGAAATCTGTTTAGTACACTAATTTTAACAATTATTTATTAGTGTAACAATACTTAATTAATAATTGTGAAATTAATAAGAATTCTTAGCAATAACGATTTATAAATAAATAACAATAACACTAGTATAATAAAATTAGACACTTTGTTCAATATGTAAACCGTTCTTTTCAATACAATTTCACAGCGACGTACAATAGAACGTCTTAAGTTAACTAAATGATGCACCCTAATTTCATTGTAACAAAATATGATACTCCTTGGAAAACAAGTAAGCATTAAATTTTATATTTTGAAACGACAGTTTGACTTTTTACAAACACTTGCTTCATCTTGAATAATTTCACTGTTATTAATTATTGTTTTTAAGTTCAAAAGTTATTTCATTTAATTTGCCAGCTTTTAATTAATGTAACATGCCGTTTACATTTACAAATAGCGAACAAGCCGACATTGATTTTATTTATGGGTTCGCAAATGGGAATTCAAGGTACGCAGCTAGGATTATCGGAGAAGATTTCCAAATAGACGACAACCTCATCATTCCGTTTTTGTGAGTATCCATCGTCGATTTGTTAACCAGGGTTTGAAAAATGTACATGGGGCCGACAGAACAACCGTGGACGAGATAGAATTGGAGAGGTTATATTTCGTGAATTTAATAGGAACTCCACGACAAGTACTCGACGTACTGCTGTTGCTCTTGGTATTTCCCAAAGTAAAGTTTCCTGGTTTTAAAACGGGATCACAGACCCCATATAATTTTCAACCTGTTCATGGTTTATGTCCAGGTGACGCCGAACGAAGACTTAATTATTGTAGGTGGGTTCTTAACTCCATTCAAAATAATAGAGATTTCTTATCCAACATACTGTGGACTGCCGAATCCTGTTTTACTCGTGGTGGTATCGTAAACTTTCACAATCTGCATATATGGGCACATGAAAACCCTCATGCCATTTGACCAAGAAGTTTTCAACATGAATTTAGTACAAATGTTTGGATTGGAATTTACGGCAACCACGTGTTTGGACCTTATTTCTTGCCACAACGTGTAAATTCAGAAAATTTCCTTCAATTTTTAGAAGAAGAACATGTTAGTATGTGGGAAGACATTCCTTTGAATTTAAGAGGACATTCTTGGTTTCAGCTTGATGGATGTCGGCCCATTATTGCAGAAATGTAAGAAATTGGCTAAACAATAACTACCCGGGAGGTGGATAGGTCGTGGAAGTCCAGTGGCGTGGCCTCCTAGACCGATTTAACGCCACTTGACTTTTTGTATGGGGATTCATGAAGGAAAAAGTGTATACTACTCCGGTTAATACACTTGAAGAACTACACAATCACATCAGAGATGCTCGCAATGAAATAAGGGTGCATCATTTAATTAACTTAAGATGTTCTATTGTACGTCGCTGTGAAATGTGTATTGAAAAGAACGGTTTACATTTTGAACAAAGTGTCTAATTTTATTATACTAGTCTTATTGTTATTTATTTATAAATCGTTATTGCTAAGAATTCTTATTAATTTCACAATTATTAATTAAGTATTGTTACAAAATAAATAATGATTGTTAAAATTAGTGTACTAAACAGATTTCAATTTACAAAAGTCTTGTATTTGAGTATGGCTTGATACAGTGGCGGTTCTTTAATGAGAGCAAGTGAGCAGCGGTCTATAACTTATAGAATCTCACTAAAACTACATACATGTTTATGGCGAATTGATACATACATAATTATACAGAAAGTATTGACCGCATAACAATAATAATTATGCATTTCTTTTATACAAGGATAATAACAATGGATACTAAAAAACCGATAACCTACCTATTTATAAATGAAAATGTATTTGAAATTTTAAAGAAACGATCGTTAGGTACTAAAATGGCTCTAAATGTCTTATTATATCTTTTTATTAAAACTTTATATTCAATTATTCACATAAAGCACATTACTTAACTTAGTACCACATCAAACACTAAAATCAAAATAACTCGGAAACGCACAGGAATTTCGAAACAGAAGAAGGTACATTATTTTTGTTAAACTGTATGTAGATAATGAAAATAAGAGTTTTTTTAGAATAGTCATTGGCGTAGAAGTTCTGTTTATGAAAGGGTTGAGCACCTCTCCACTCCGCCACTGCGCAAGTTTGTGAACATTCTTATCGCTAGTTTTATGCCCTTAATTAATAGACATTATCCCCAACATGAAAAAATCTAAGCATTCGTTTATGAGTTATAATGAAAATTTGAGAAAAAATTATATTCAACACCCTGTATCTCGGAAACAAAGCCTTCTACGACATATGTTTATAGGAACTTTTCTTTTAGAAACATGTGTTCTATCTCCTGTTAAAGTTTGTCCACAAAAACTGACTCACCCTGTATATATATATATATATATATATATATATATATATATAATATATATATATATATATATATATATATATATATATATATATATATATATATATATATATATATATATAAGAGAGAGAGAGAGAGAAGAAAGAGACAGTGGTGTAATAATTATATCTAATGACTGGGGTAACTTTGATAGTATGGGGTAACATGGATCACACGTTTTTCTTTCCGCAGATGCCTCGTAAACACAAAAGAATACCTGGATCTCGTCGTTATGCAGATTATTTGCCTGAAAGTTTGTAAAAGCCCTTGAAGGAATAACCAATGGAGTTTAAGCATTCGAGCAGCATCCGACCAGCACAAAGTTCCATTTGGTACTTTGTATAATAAATTCAAAGGACAGCATGGACGAAAACCGGGACGGCTCAGTATTTATTCACGAGGAAGAGCAAGCGATCTTTCAGGCAGCAGCAAAATGCGGAGACTGTGGCTTTCCTCTAACCCTATTCGATATACGCATGATGGCCAAATACTATTTACAAAGAAAAGATGTTGTTATTACCAGGTTCAAAATACCGAGCTGACAGGGCATATAATTTTCTCGAAAGGAACAAAAACGCTTATGGGCAAAGAGTGGCAACTAACATTAAGAGAAGCAGAGCTGTAGTTTCAAAAGAAACTTTAGGACAGTTTTCCGATAATATAGAAAATGTTATTAAAAACCTCCCTGCATCAAATATATTTAGTTATGATGAGTCGAACCTTGCGGATGATCCAGGGAAGAAAAGTGCTTATACAGAAGTTAAGTATCCCGAAAAAGTTTTGAATCATTCGAAAGGTAGTACAACAATAATGGTTTGCGGCTCTGCAGATGGTAGCTGTTGCCACCACCCTATGTCATATATAAAAGTCATCATTTATATGACACATGGAAAGAGAATGGCCGTGACATCCATGTTGTACAAAGGCTTGTTGCAATCAAGAACACGTTACAACTGCACCTTAAGTGGATGGTTAGACGGTGAAACTTTTAGGACTGGTTTAAGATGGTATTCCTTCCACATGCTAAACTTTAGAAGGCAGGAAAGCATTGATAAGCGATAATTTATCAGCGCATATGGACCCTGAGGTACTACAACTTTGCAATGAAATCGACATTGATTTTGTATGCCTAGTCGCCAACTCGACACATTTGTGTCAGGCATTGGACGTGGCATTCTTCCTAATGAAGACAGCTTGGCGTGCTGTTTTATCCGAATGGAAGCTTCAACACTTGCGGCTAAATACAGTACCCAAAACATGTTTGCCTTACTCAATAAACGTTTGGTTAGATTAAACAGCGTAGCATCACGGAATAATGATGATTAACAAGAGGCTATTAAAAGATATTTGAAAAGTGAATTTCAGGCTTGCGGATTGTTCCCACTTAATTGAAACCAAGTTCTTCAGAAACTTCCTGATAAGGAAACAGAGAATCCAGGTGAAATTATAGAGTCTACTTTAACAAGTATTCTAAAAGAACAAAGGTTTGGCGGCCTAGCCGTCTGCAGAGGAAGAAGAAACGACTCGCTGTTCCACCAGATGCAGTGTCGCTACATATAGCGGAAATGAAATTGATTTACGCAATTCTGATGACAGGAAAACGAAAATGAATCATCTTTGGTAGAGGCAGCCGAGATCGACAATGACGATGATGAAACAGCCGAGAATAACAGAAATTTACAGGTGGGGCAATTTCTCTTAGTTAAATTTCTTACTAAAAGTGGAAAGAAAACATATCAATATGTGTGTCAGATTGCCGAGATTGAGAGCGACATCACAGTTGTGGGCTTCAAATCAGTAGATAAAAATAAATCAAAATTTAGACGAGTGCTTAATGATATCGCAGAAGTTAACGAAGAGGAGATTCTAGAGATTGCCGCCACCAAGTGAAGAATTAGTTGAAGATGAAAAATAATGTATACTTTCAACGAAAGTATTAATGTGCTTGAATTGGATGTAAATGTTAAGTAAAAATAGATCATTTTTTGTTACAGTTTTTCTAGCGCAAGATAAATGGGTATTTTATAAGAAATGTTTTGTTTCAAACGATTTTTGTAATTGTCGTCAGGTTAAAACAAATACTTTCATAAAAATGTTATATTATGTTACTATTTAAGTTGTCCTTATATATTCTAAGAAATAAAGTTTATTTTTATGTTTTGGGTTGAACTACAGTGTGTCCGAGATTCAGCATGCATGTATTGCTATATTCGTTAATATTGAAGATTGAATGTCGGTTAAATGGGGAAAGTTTTAGAGAATTTTATGGCTATCATCATGGTAAAGTCAGATTTGAAGTAACTTTTTTGTTTTGAAATAATTGAAGAAAACAAAAATTGTGCATTTTCTACTACCCCTGTAGCTCTTTTATTTGAAGTCTGACAACATTTTGATTTGTACATTATTATGACACTTTTAAAAGAAAATTTAAGAAAAGTACCAAAATTTATCTACAGTCATTTGTTTTGAACACTAACTATTGTTTTTCATATGGACGCCATCTTGGATTATTACATTATCGAATAGTATTTTTTATCACCTTTTCAGCGATGTATCACATGATACGAGATTTACTTTAAACCCTTGCTAATGTATCTGTTTTACTTACAAAATTTAATACATTTCTAACTTTTGTTTTTGGACGCTATTTGGATTTTTAGATTATCGAATAGTGGATTTTAACTCCTCTTCAACAATGTTGAATGATATGATAATTTACTTTCAGCAACCAAACATTTAAACAAAATAAAATATGAGGCCATGGATAATAATTGCAATGACTGACAAGAAGATGACATAATTTATTTTTTCGCGTAAATTATTCGCAATCTGTGTTAAGTACTTGGAAAATAATTGTTCTTGTTGTCATTGTTAGTGTTTATTATTGTTGTTATTCTGTTATTCGTTCGTGTTGTTTTTATTGTGTGTTCCTGTTGTTATTATTGTTAATATTTATTCCTGTTTTGTATCTTGGTGCAAGATTTTTGAAGTATGGCATTAAGATATTCAAATGAAGAGAAGCTAGATATGCTTGAAATCTATTTCAAACCAAATAGAAATGCAGATAATGCAATAAGAAATTATGAAGAAATATTTCCCGATCGGGTTCAACCGAATAAAAGACATTTCAGGACTTTAGTGATGAATTTATTATCATATGGCAGTTTTGAGAAGGAAAGACCTAAAAAGCATGTTAAAGATAATGAAGGTAATAATAATGTTGTTCTAAATTTTGTTGGTGAAAACGAAGCATCTTCGGTTAGAAAAATGGCCGATGTATTACACATTCCGAAATCCTCCGTCCATGACATTTAAAAAAAATAAATTTCATCCATTCAAACCAATTATTACACAAGCGTTACGAGAAGGTGATTTTGAGAGACGAATGGCATTTTCACGGTGGTACATTCAAAAATCTGGGGAAGATCCTCAATTCTCGTCCAACGTTTTATGGACGGATGAAACCAGATTTACAAATTGCGGAATTTTTAATAGGCACAATACGCACTTCTGGAATGTGGAAAATCCCCATAAAGTTTGTGAAAGGAGATTTCAAACCAGATTTGGTTTCAATGTATGGTGCGGAATTATAGGTATAAATAAAATTTTCTTAAAGGTTTATTTTAAATGTAACATTTTAGGAAATAACTTGATTGGGCCATTTATTTTCAATTATAATTTAAACGGAGTCTGATACTTAGAGATGTTGCAAGAACAAATCATACCCGCTCTGAGAAACATTAATCCGAATTTAGAAAATATTTGGTTTATGCAAGACGGCTGTCCAGCACACAATTCAGCAGACGTTAAACAATATTTGCAAAGAGTATTTAATAATAAATTAATTTCCAATAATGGGGACATTTATGGCCTGCCAGGTCCCCTGACTTGAACCCACTAGATTTTTACTTATGGGGTCATACAAAAACGAGGTGTACTATTTCGACACTCTTGACATTTTAGAAAATAGAGTAAGACGTACTAAATTCTGTAAATAGAAATACGTTAGTTAGGGTTACACATTCAGTGTTAAATCGTTGTAGAAAATGTGTGGAGTGTAGAGGGGACATATCGAGCATGTTTCATGATAGTTACTATTATCGGTTTTGTTTTTATTTTAGTTATTAGAAACTACAATAATTAGGAATCTAATTGTATAAATTTTTCATTTATTAATCCATGCCTTCTCAAGGCCTACTACTTCAATTTTATATTTTTAAATTTTTGATAGTTGGAAGTAAATTCTCGTATCATGTGACACATCGCTGAAAAGGTGATAAAAATACTATTCGATAATGTAAAAATCCAAGATCGCGTCCATATGAAAAACAATAGTTAGTGTATGTATTTCAAAACAAATGACTGTAGATAAATTTTAGTACTTTTTTAAAAGTGTCATAATAATGTACAAATCAAAATGTTGTCAGACTTCAAATAAAAGAGCTACAGGGGTTGTAGAAAATGCACAATTTTGTTTTCTTCAATTATTTCAAAAACAAAAAAGTTACTTCAAATCTGACTTTACCATTATGATAGCCATAAAATTTTCTAAAACTTTCCCCATTTAACCGACATTCTATCTTCAATATTAACGAATATAGCAATACATACATGCTGAATCTCGGACACACTGTATTTGGCTATAAAAGTTAAAATAAAAAGGATAAAAATTTTAAAACGCAGATATTTAAAACGCTTTAGAATTTCGTTGAAAAACAGTGATCAAAGTATCCCCACTTTCAGTATAACTTTGATCAAGGAGTTTTTATTTTTACTCGAAAGCTCCTGTATTTTTTTTCTTCATGTTTCGGTAATCGGTAGAATACCAAAAACCGATGTTACAGTTTTTTTTTGTTAATTTTTATCTTTACCAACAAAAAAGTTATTTAACTTTAAAGAAAAAGAATGATCTAAGTATCCCCATTCTACGGTACTCAAATGTCTATTACGGCTGAATGCTCACAAGGCAGTTGTATTGACACCAATCAGGCGAAAATAACACCAATGTTCCCCACGTTACTGCAGAAGATACTCCAGTTTTCGGAGGTAGGGCATTCTATATAGATTCCGACCGCGACTTTGGTCGCATCGAAAAGTTTTACGAAAGCATCACACCATACATCTACCTGATCAGTATGGCAATATTTAGATCATCAAAAATTAATCATGTAACAGACATGAGTAACCATTTTCGTGATTTAAAAACCTACCAAACGAACTCGATCTATTCCAAAAAGAAAAATTCTGAAAATTAAAAGATTCCGTTTAGAAATCATGTGAAGTGGATACGAGTTGACTAATTTGGCACATACGTACATAAGGAGAGTTATGGTCCTTTTGCTTCTTTTAAAAATTTTCTGTGCTCAAAAATGAGAGAGGACGTCCAGTTTCTGAAAAAGTACATTTAAAACGAATAAGTGAAAGATTTTGTGGTTTGTCAGATAAAAATTGAAAGTTTAAAGGACCAAACATTTTTTTTTTTTTTTATGATTGTGGACCTGAACAGACTAAATAAGGCCTATCGTGCTAAAGCACTCAGGAACACTTAGGGCGATGAATAGAGGGATAACGATTTGCCAACAGATGCCTATGAACACCCACCTTAAATTTTCTCATATCATAGGTGAGAGGAAAACAGGAACTAGGGAGATCATTCCAGAGTTTAGAAGCCGTGTAGAAAACTGTGGATTGCGCCAGTTTGGTACGACAAGTGGAGATTTGTACTGCATACCGATGATGTGAATGAGCGAACCGAGTGTTTCTCGCAAAGATAGCCCGAGATGGTATCAAAGAATATAATTCAACAGCACAATAGCCGTTGTAATAACGATAATACAAAGAAAGAACTGAAACCATCCTTCTATGCTCAAGGGACTGTACATGAGAAGTTAAGGACGGGTCATTTATAAGCCTAATCGCTCTCTTTTGAATACGATCAACGATATCGAGAGCGTATTGGGGAGCACTAACCCAGAGGTGAGAATTATATTCCAGATGAGGCCGAATTTGGGCCTTATACAGCAGAAGGAGTTGTCGAGAGGTAAAGTATTGCTTAGATCTGTACAAAAAGCCTATTTTACGAACAGCTGTTTTGGTAGCCGAGAGAAGATGGTCAACTCATGAGAGATTGGAAGACACAGTCGTGCTCAACAGAGTAATAGAGTCTGAAAACTTCAGAACTGAGCCATTCATACTTACAACAGGAAATGACCGATCTTTTTTGGCGGGCATAAGGCAACACTGAGTTTTGTCAGGATTAAATTTAACTAGATTATTGCTTCCCCATTCGAGAGTACGTTGAATGTCTTTGTTGCTTGAATTTGCCGTTTCAGTTTTAATTTCTTGATTTGACATAGAAGGTGGATTATTACTATGAGTAGACTGAAATGAACTACAGTGAAGAGTGCTATCGTCAGCAAAGCAATGGATGGGGTTAGTTGTTGCAGGAATAAGGTCATTTGTGTAGAGCAGAAAAAGTGCAGGCGCTATAACGGATCCCTGTGGTACGCCCGCGTTAATGCTAACTTCTTTTGAAAAGATTCATCAACTACGACACGTATTCGTCTTTTATCAAGGAAACTAGAAACCCAGTTGATGGGCGTATCATTTAACCCAAACGAGGTGAGTTTGGCACGTAAACACTTATGCCAAACTTGGTCAAATGCCTTTGAGATATCTAAAGCGACTACAACTGTTTCACCGGACTGCTCTACGTATTGTTCCAAACTTGTGTCACATATGAAAGAAGATCGTCTGTTGAACGACTTTGCCTAAACCCATATTGTGGTCACTAAGGAGTTTGTTAGTTTCAAGGAACGTGAGCAGTTGCTGATTGATGGCTTTTTCCATGATTTTAGACAAAATGGAAGTGATGGCAATTGGTCTGTAATTTGAGGATCGGTCTTATCACCTTTTTGGGAATAGGTTGAACATTTGCTAACTTCCATGATGAAGGAATTCCCAGAAGATATAGAGATCGTATAGAGCTTAGATAGGACTGGTACTAGTTCGGGGAACATTTCTTTAAGACAATAGCTGGGATACCGTCTGGGCCAGTCGCCTTATTGAGATCAAGCCTACTGATGATCGATTCCAAGAGCTTGTACCGAAAATGAATTGGTTTCATAACGTATGAAGAAGAGTTGACTAGGGCACATCTTTTCCAGAATCATTGAGACACGAGTTTGATGCAAACAAATCCACAAAAACGTTGGCTTTGTCTACAGAATCAGCAACTACCGATCCGTCAATAGATGTCAGGGGAAATGAAGATGTTCGAAAGTTTTTACTAATGGCTTTTGCTAAAGACCAAAATTTACGACTGCCTAAAGGAGATGTAGCTAGTTCATTGCATTTTCGTTGTTCGAACAACTTTTTAGTTTTAGTGATGACACTTTTGCAGATATTTCTAGCACCAACGTATTCTACATGACTGTCAACCGATTTATTAGATTTCCATTTAATGTAACATTTATTTTTTAAAGATATTGCATCAGAACAAGCCTTATTGAACCAGGGTTGGGAACGTGAATGACCTACACGGTACTGTTTTTCGGAATGTATAACTCCATTCCCATGAGGATGACTTCAGATACTGAAAGAGCGATGTCCGAAGAAGAGGACGACTTAAAACAATATTCACGCCATGGAAAGGTTGCAAAGAAATCCCGTAAATCACTCCATCGAGCTGACTTAAAACACCACAAGGTTCTATCGGTTTTGCGAACAACAGTGGAATTAGGTACAGTAGAAATGATTTTATTAGACAATGGTCGGAAAGACCTAAAGGCGAATGAACGGAAGTTTTATAAACAAGAGGGTTTGATGTAAGAAAGAGATCTAGAAGATGTGGAGTAAGGTTAGGGTTATCAGGGATTCTTGTGGGTTCAGAAATCATTTGTGTGAGATCACATGAAATAGCAAATGTTTCTGCACTACGACCAGCGGGATTTGTAGTAGATGAAAATTGAAGCCAATTAGAGTTATGAACATTGAAATCGCCTACAAATGAGATATCGCAAGATGGAAACTGAGACAGGAGATAGTCAACTTTCATACTAAGGTAATCGAAGAAGTCTTGAAAGTGCTGTCATTAGGAGACTTATAAATGCAACAGTAGAATTTCACAAAATTAGGACCAGAATGTTTAAACAAAATCACGTCAAAATCTTTATTTTCTAAGGAAGAAACCCTCTTGCAAGCAATTCTGTCCTTGATGTACGCACATAGGCCTCCTTTATATCGAAAGTTAGAGTGAAGATAGTATTGAGGAAATTGCAAGTCGGGTGACTCGGAGCTTTCAGAGGAGACTTGTGTTTCAGATAGAAACAATATATCAGGTTGTAATTGTTCAAGATGTTGGTGAATAGCATTCAGATTAGACCTGATACCGCGGATGTTGCAGTAGTGAATCAGAAAGTTGATACTTTCGATGACCGAGGTCGCTCGGGCCCTGCCCTCCCGGACATCCGAATGGGGCAGGATTTTACGTCCGGAATGTATTACCCTAGAAACCACAGCATCTTATTTTTTATTTGGGACTTTTAATCCGATAGAAAGACAGTGAGGGCGAGAAAGAAGAATAAGGATGAAGGAAAAGGTAACCGGCAGCCCTTACCGAGCTCAGAAAATCGGAGACCCAATATTAAGGAGCCCATGGTAGGGTGGTGGTACCTCCCGGCTGGCATGGAGTATACATGCCTACCACCTGTGTTGGTTTTAAGAAGATATTCTACAGATAAATCAAGTTACTAATGTAACTAATACTAATAATTTAGTAATAATATAAATTGCTGTAATCATTGCTTTCCAAAATATACTTGCTTAAAACACTTAACGCGCTCTTTCATTTTAATTAGATTTTTCAATCAGTAAGCTAATAGTGGAAGAAACGCTTATTTTGGAGAAAAGTCAAGGGTATCATTATACAAGCTCAAATTGACTAGTCTTTAATCGAAGTAAACTGTAAAAGTGTTTTGAAAAATAAAAATTCATACAATAATTTAAGAATGATGATTTGTCTCAAAATTTACAGTTTGTAACATAATACCTTCATCCACTTGCACCTTCAATTGGTTGTTGCGTGTATTTTTAGTAATTATTACATAACCATAACATAAACCCGTAATTGATTTGTTACAACGTATTAGAAGATAATTTTGATATATGCCGAACGTCAATTTTAAGCAAGCCAGTGATGAAATTGCTACCCAAACTACAAACATCCAAATAACCCAATGTCTATTTAATCTATCTCATTTCTGAAAGTGGCTTAATTACTATTAAACCCGATGAGGCTCTTGTACGTCTGCTTCTGTTATTGTATGGGTCACAAGGTTACTTAAAAATGGAAGACTAGGACGCAATTTAGAAGACAAGTATGCGATAATGCGTTATCTCACGCCTCGTTGCATGAGGTTATTAATGCTACCAACCCACCTATGCTAAGGTTTCGTCCTTATTTTCCAATGCTAAACCTCATCGAAATCGTGTGGTCCAACATGACTTCTCACATAAAGGGCAACCTGGGTACTTCTACTGTACAAACACCTGGTGTAGTAGAACAGAGATTGATATACAAAATCAATCAACTGATTGCCAGTGCACAAGAGCAACTTAACATTCAACCGTATTTCATGAAGCTTTCTTGTACTTCCAAAAATAAAGTTTAGTACGCTTGCTTGAAGATTTCATTCTTATTTAATATTCAGATTCTCAATTAAAAGGTGTAGTTGTTGGAATAATCGCCACAACGAACCAGTTACCAAGGTCGCGTGCGGCCAGAAAGTCCGCAGACGTTTGATGGCAAAAACCGCTTATTGTGTTTTAGTTTGTTTTTTTTGTGGGGAACTTCATGATACATTTACAATTTATCACAATTAACACAAATCATATACAATTGATATCTAACATTCTAACTAATACATTACTTCTAACTACATGCATACTTATTACTTGGCCTATATCTCTAATACGATATTGTTTTATATGTACACCTTTTTAATCATTTACTATTTCCTCTTGCATCTGAGAAATGTCCCATTGATTCCGAGCACAACCTGCACAAGCTAAAACTATGTGCTCCCTACAGATATATGTTGAGCAATGCACACATGTAGTTTTGCTTTTCGATGCCGCTTCTATTACATTGTGCACATGTTCCGCTGCTATCACGTTGATCTGATTTAGATGCGCTGTAGCGATGTTTTCTTCGGGAAATTCTTCAATTTTCATCCGGATTCTGAGCAGAAGGTATGTTATCTCCTCCAAAACACCTGACAATTCGTTCGATAGTGTCTTCAATAATTCACGGCCACTAGAAATTGATTGTGGGAGACAATATAGCTATTTATTCCTTCAACATTCGACATTGTATAAAATAATGTTAGGTTCCACTGGTTACTTATTCTAGAAACAGAATAAGTGTTTGTAATGAGCCAGAAAAGTAGTAAGCGAAAGAAATTTTATTATTTTAAAATTATGACGATAATAATTTAAAGAATTTATTTAGTTTCTGTATCCAGATGTGGTAGGAAACGGAACTTTTTGTGCTTACTAGTTCTCCTCTTCAATGTATGCAAAATATTCCAGCAGAATATTTCTCTGCAACTCCGCTTCTCTATAGCCATTTATTACTATACCAGCATTCCTGGATTCTGCCAAAATTTCTCAGATTTCGAAAACTTAAATTTTGACCCACCCTCTTAAACCATTTTCATTGCAATTTTTGAACTTACTGTTATAAAGTAATTTAATATTTCGAAGCACAACTTTTAGTTTTAAACATAAATAGTTGAAATACCTGCCAATTCCTGTTACCAATAAATCATTTTACGATTAATCTAATGCAAGAGGACTAGATACCTATACCAGTGTAGGCTATTAGATAAATTACTTCGGCGGTAGCATAGATTCGTTATTGATCTTTTCCTAGATAACGAGGCTCTAAAGCCCGGCTGAGGGATCAAACATAGCTAATACCTCTGAAACGCCAAATTAAAAAATACGAACCAATTCAATTCCACGTATTTAAGGTTGATCGTACTGACTCTAAATATCTAAAATACATTTGTAGTACCTTTATTCAGTCTTTTGAGGTACCTACCTTGGATGTAAAGGTATTACAATTTCAACACACTGTATATCCTGTCATACTTAAAATATCCGGTATAATTATTTCCTGACCCACGAAACTAAAATTCCGAAAATCATTCTACTTTATACAACTAAATTGAATTTAAACAGGTTTGCTTCACAATAAGCGAATACGATTTACAATAAGAAATTATTTGAATACAATCCTGATCCAATAAATTTTAATAATTCAAAGTATTAACAAAACTTCCTGTTGCTTTAAATAATCAATTGAATTTATAGTTTGTTGAACTGTATCACCAAAACCACATCTGCGTTTACATATTTAAGTGTTTCGTGAAATGCATTCAAATTAAAGATAAAACGAATACCAAATTGTTCATATTCAAACGATTTTTTCAACCCTGTGTGTAGTTTAATTATAGCCAATTAATCCAGTTCTATTAACCCATTTCCTGTGTATATAAACTTATCCAAGTAATTTAGGCATTATTTGCAGCGCTCAAGTGCAATGCCATACACATTTCAACTGACATTGACCCATTTTTATAACGAATATTCTGCCTCGTAATAATGACAGTATAACCACCCCGCCCTAATTATTATACAATAATGAACGTATAAATAATTATTTACAAGTCCAAAAGGGAACCCATACTTTTATCTACTTAAGTATAATAATATCAAAATAATACTTACCCATCAATCGTAGGTATCCACTTAATACTGTAAAAGGCCAGCTTATACACACGCATCCTTGCAAAAATTTGCATAACAAATCTTGACCCGCCATTTTCTTGTTATGTACATTTAAAATCGCTCAAGTACAAGTGTTTACAGTAAAAAGAATACATTTCCTAGCCGAGCACGAGGGACTCTCCAGCAACCAGACCAGGTAGGCTGCGTGGAGAGTAGTCAAATCCACCGATACATCTCTGGAGACCCATTTACCGAATTAATGTTTAGTTTATTTGATTATTATTGTTTAATTGAACCATTTTATAACGTTACTTTATTGTTATTACCTTACATAATTCTGTTTTTGTTAACCTGTTTTGTAACCAGAATATTAATACTTTATTTATTGAATTCATGTATCAAACCTTTTGGTACACATTTATTAAGAGCGATATCAGAGTCAAAACCCACCCCAGCTTCCACTAACGCTAGTTCAAAGGCTTAACCACAAAATCCACCACCGAGTGGAATTAAGTAATGTAAGACCTCCGAAGTCACTACAGGGTCTACTCCACCCTTAGTTAAATTGTAAAAAGGTAACATTTCGGGCTTCATAGCCTCCTCGGAATCCTTATGAATTGTGTAAGTATCGTGCATAGCCAACAAGAACAGGACCACCGTGTTATTCTTCTGTATACAGGAAAGCAGCATCAAATTCTCACCGAATACAAACATGCTGCTATTTACAGGTTTCTGCTTGTAATTAAGAAATACGGTCGGTATTTCTCTCTTGTTCTTTATAATCGTCCCCACCACGGTTACCTTGTACTCCTTCAGAATAATTTTCGACAGCGCCAGAAATTGGAGTGATTAGCCTCTTTCACAATCTCTTGTGGTCTGTTGTCCCGGCGAAATGGTTCTTTGAGTTGAAAACTAGCATATATCTCCAAGTTGTGGGTGTAAAATGTTCTTGCGTCTGTCATGGCAAATATTTTCACGCTAAAATTAGCCGTTTCATTGGAATGTATTGACGAAATTGGCACTGTCCATGGAAGGATCGCAACATCTCGTCTACGGTCAAATATTCCCTTGGCGAATAAACGATGAACATGCCTTTCAAACAACTGGAGAACGGGTGCCAGTTTGTCAACAGCTTTCCTTGCATCTCTTGTGGCACGAAGAACTAACTTGAAGCGGCGAAGATTCAATGTTGTCCTAAATTTTCAGAACTCTAGCTACATACAAGAGCCCAATAAGCGCATTCATCTCGGTCATGTTCGTTGACAGTGCAATGAGTTTACATTAATACTTGTCGTTATGTTCTGAATACACAGGTTGGTGAATTGTACAATCTTGTCCATTTCATAGTCTGGATAGAAATGCGGCCATGTTTGTAGAGGGTACATGCATCTTTTTGTCAGAAATGGCACTGGCAGGTGAATAAATATGTTCCTTTGACGTGTACGTACACTGTCTGTAGTTGGATTTTTATTAACATTCCACCGAGTACTCTTGTCGGGTCTACTGTAGTGAATAGAACTGGGTACCCGCGGTTTCTCTTCCTCTACTTCCAAATTCGCTCGACAGTCCCGTATTCAAATTATAGACTTCCACATCCACGTTGTCCTGCTCATTATCGAGCTCCTCATCAGGGTTAACGTGAAGCAGCGTTTTGTCGGTTTTCCTTCTCAAGGCTCTCCCACATCTGCATAATCCTACTGTCCTCGGCGAAGTCATAGCAAGCGACGTATTTATCATCTCAAATGAAAAGAAAGAATAAACTAATGAATTAGGATGAGGATCTGATTTGGGCATTTTCGGAATAGGAGCGCAGGGTGGTCAAAGCTTTGAGTTTCAAATACCACCGAGTTATGGTTATACAAAAATCTTAGAAAAGAAAATAGTAATTTTGTAGGCTTTTGTATAAAAAAAACTTTGTAGTACATATACATAAATTAGGTGAAACTATAATAATATAGATTGATAAATAAATACCTGAATAGAAGAGAACGTCGGTCTCGTGGAGTGATTAGCTGGCATGGCATCACCGTCAATCGCACGACAATTATTCGCAAACCGATTCATTTCAGATGCAATTTCTTGCCTTAGGATCTCTATGTGTAGCTATAAGGTATTTTAGGGCTTTCCGATCAGGAACAAGGTTAGTTTAAAGTTCTTCTTAGGTGTCATTCATAATTATGGGATAACTTACGAGTAGGATAAAAGGAGCAGCCTATTTGAAAACGGACCTATTGGGTATGCAATGGTGTATTTGTTTTTTTTACAAGCCTAAACGTTTCGATAACAATTATAGTTATCGTATTCAGTAAACAATAATAGTTTTAAAAAATTGGTTACAATGTCAAATCAAAAACCGCTGAAAATTGTATGAATACTTCCACAACAAGAAATCGGTTTTCTGTAAATAACTCGAAAACGCTTAACTTTCAAAATGACAAGAATGCTTCTCGATCAGAAATTTGATTTTCTATCTAATATCAAAATTTCAAAAATCGTGTGGACGGTTCCAAAATCGAGGTTTTGGAAATATTTCAAACACACAGACACATAGACAGACACACAGACAGGATTTTTGTGCTCAAATTTTGTGTTTGGGCGTTTTCGAACATCTTAAAGCGATTGAGGAAATAAAAATTTTGAAAACTTTTAGCGATTCAATACTTCCTATCCGTTGAATGTGAAAGTAAGACGAGCTACAATTATTGGGAATAGAAAGATTGATACAAGTTTTTAGAATTTTTATTTTAAATATGTTCAAAGTAATTGCCATTTACAATAATGCATTAACCATTCTCTCCTTCCATAGTTTAAAAGCGTTCAACCAGCTGTCTTTAGGGATACTATGAAAAACACTTAACGGCGACGTCAATTTCTTCTTCTGACTGGAACCTTTTCCTCTCAAATGTTTTTGAGTTCAAAAATAGCCAAAAGTCGACATCGCCAAATCCGTTGAGTAAGGAGGATGTTTTATAATTTTGATTTTGTTTTCCGCTAAATACTGAACAATTGTCCCTGCTGTATGGGACGACGCGTTATCATGATGTAACATCATTCCATTTCTTGGCACTTTACTGAACACGTAGGCAAACAATTTTCAATATACCATTTAGCGGTAACTGTCTTCTGATCTTCTAATTTAATTGCGGCCATCAAATCCGTAGTTCTAAAAATACTGCGTACATAACGTTTTTCATTGCTCGTTGTTTTTCACCGTCGTAGGGGTTTCCTAATCTTCATGTATCCAGATTCGGCTTTCTTGGCGAGTGAGAACATCAAAAACGGTATGTACGTTTCATCGCCAGTTACAATTTTAGAAATAATTTGATGGCCTCCAGCATTCAAAATATCTAAAGTTTGTTGGCAAATTCTAACACGTACTGCTGTTTGTAAATCTGTCAAATGATGGGGTACAAACCGAGTTACAACCTTTTCAAATGCAATGTTCGTGCAATATTGATCTCACTTGCGAGGATCTAATCTTCAGATTGGACTCTATCATTGCATAGGTAATGCGGTTGTCCTCTTCCACCATCTTCTTTACCGCAGCAATGTTTTCGGGGTTAGCATCAGTTAAAGGAGGGCCAGCTCCTTTTCTGTGTACCACTGAGTTGTAAGCTCGTTCAAATTCTTTATACCATCTATAAACAGGAGCCAATGATGGTGCGAGAACCCCAAATGCCGACTTTAAACTTTCTTCACACTCATACACGCTCAAGCCTTTCTTGAAATCATAGTAAATCATTATCCGAAAGGTCTCTCGTGATAATTCCATTTTTCGATAACAGAAGCTTATCTATGGACTACTTCTCAGACACTATTCAACCGAATTGCATAAGCTAAACTGCAATTAACAGATAATATAATGCACTATTTAATAAACAATTTGTTTTTCACGGGTAACTAGATTATTCAATTCCAATAATTGCTGCTTATCCCACGTATAACAGTTATCGTCTTCAGTCAATAATAATTGTCTTAAATGTTTACTTACGCTGTCAAATAAATATATGAAGTCTGAAAAACAAATCTAATAATATTTAATAGATTAAATATTATTAAATCGCTTTGAAAATGGAAAATCAAAACGCCATCTAAGCGAAAAAGAATAAAATGAAAAATGTCACATTTAAATCACAAATTCAACATAATTTAATTAAATTATATCCGTATTAAATAATTTAAATCTAAAGTTGTGAGAAACTCTAATTTCGAAGTGGTAAAGTATTTACAGTTAAAAACTTAGCACACCTCTTCAATATTTAGTTTATTCATAATAAATACAACTAAGTAATCGTTTTCCGTTAACATTTAAGCACTGTAATTGATATTATATAATGAAATTAAAGTATGCAGGGTTTATGTCCACTATTAGGATCTCGAAAACTACAATAGATTGATAGACGGTTGATGGGGAACGATTTGCAACCTTATGAGGCCAATTCATTACACCTGATGTTTTCTTGAAAAGTTGAACTGACCAGATACTTCCAAAAAAATTCTGAAAGTTATTTAAATTTGTGTAATCCGTTATTTCCGTTTTAAGGAAAAAGTGCGAACGAAAAAGTTGTGGATAATTATGTTCTTTATAAGGCAGTTAAATCTATTTTTGATGTAACCTTTTGTTTTGACTTACACGAAACATACATTTTAAATGGATACACTAGTTGGCAATGACTTTTTAAGAAAGGGTTTTTTCTGACCTTTCTAATGATATAACATGTAGCATAATTATTTTATCCTTTATCTTTCCCCACAAATAGAAATCCGAAACGAACACATCGGCTCATCGAAGAGGCCATGCAACTGGTGCATTCCTTCCTATCCACAAGTCTGGAAAATCTGTATCTAAACAATTTTGCACTCCTAATTGATTATGGGGCGTTGCGCCATTGTGCTGAAACCACTCCACTATAGCGCGAATCTCCAAATTTAACTCATATATCATATCTTCGAAATCATTTTGTAGGAAATGAAAGTAACTCCCACCGGTTAAAGTCCCATCAACAACGTATGGACCAAGAAGTGTTGATCCGATAACACCACAGCGGCATATTAAATCCTAATTTAATTTGTGGTCTTCCTTGTTCGGCATGGTGCGGGTTTTCTTGTGACCAGAGGCGTTTGTTGTGAGTATTAAAGATTATGCAATTTGTAAATCTATTTTCATCTGTACCTTAAACTTTAAATTGTTGATCGACAGCACACTTGCACCTAAACCACCTAAAAACTCCATACGCCTAACAATATTATCAAGGTGTAGTCTTGTGCAGTTAATAACTTATAAGGGTGGAATGTATGCTTTTAACACAACCCTACATTGTAAAATTCCCTTTCATACTAATTTCTCGTGCTGAAGTTGATGCATTCTGCATAACAGGTGCTAACATATTCCCTTTGGCGGCTTCATTAATGTGCCCTGTTTCATTTTGGGTTTACAGAAACATCAATATAACCCAGAACATCATACACCCTTTAAATATGCGCTGAGAAAGCTGACGTAGTTCAAAATAAAGGTCAAAGTATGGCTGTGTAGCTCTTACTTCATTCTTTTGACACCGCATACAACATTCAACCATCCGTCCGTCTTTTCTAGATTAGAAAAAATCAATGTAGCGACTGAAAACACTAACTAAACTGAAAAGCACTTTCAATCCAAACGTCAAAGTAATGAATGGCGTTTGCCAATCAACGACTTCCATGGCCTACCATACTAACGCTGAAATTAAACCGGAAAAACCACCGTATCTCTTTAGTTTTTCAAAATCATTATGTCATATGTTATATCATCAGAAATAAAAGCTTACATCAAAAAATCAATTTAACTACCTTTTAAAGAACAGAACTATCTACAACTTTTTCCTTTGCACTTTTTTTTAAATGGAAATATCGGAATTATACGCATTTAAAAGATTACATAAAAATCGTTTTTTAAGTATCTAGTTGGCCTTGGAATTTTTAAGAAAACAAGAGGTACGTTGAATTGGCCTCATAAAACTCATTTAACGTCTTTCTATCTGATCTAGTTTCCCAGATCCCCACAGTAGAAATAAAAACAATCGCCCTGTATACGTTAAATTGTATTGCTGTGACAATTTAACACACTTGATACAGTAGTCGAGGTCAAAAAGCACAGTAAAACACAAGAATACCAAAACCTATTTAATTGTAGATTTTCTTCTACACTGTATAAGTTATTTGGATGTTTATATATTATGTTGTTTTATTCCGTAACTACAAATCCTAGAACAGTCTAAAAGAAAATTTCAACAAAACGGAAGGTAGATGTAAATTGTATTTAAAAAGTACTTTGTTCTTATGAAAGAGGTATTTTACCTATATTCATATTACTATTAGAAGTAACTGATTGTAGACGGTATCAGAACGTAGAAATCGTATGCCATTATAAAAAAGAATTTATCAATCATTAAATAGAATTCGAAAATAATTTCTTTTAAAATTTATAATATACAAAGAAAACCAAGCCTGAATGCTGTAGGGTTCTTAGATAATGCGTCTATAGGATCTACATATCGTGCCAAATACAATTTCCATAACGTTTAGACCGAAACGGGAAACACCTTTAAAGTGAACAACCTTTTGATATACACGTTGCGGTAAGGTTGAAAGGATTTACTACTAACTCATTCTATGTTGTTTGTGTAAAACAAGATTGAGTTAAATAATTCTTAAATTTGTTTTTAAGATGAGTGATTTTTAAATGTAAAACTGTCACAAATTTCAAAGAGAAATGCAATTTGTAAAAGGAAGACCTACTTATATTGCCAAAGGAAAATCTGTTACGAAGTTTGTAACACAAAGCGTGAAGATCGATTGCCTTAGATAAGTAAAGATAGGTAAAATGATGGTGGTCGATAACCCCATAATAAATAAGATTTATCTAGTATCAACGTGTCCACGGAGCAAAGTTCCCTTGGGATTTGGACGCTGAGCTTCCACTTTAGGACACGTGTTCTATATATCGTGATTTAATTCAAGATATGTTGCTTTGTTCTGTGCTGTGAGGGCTTTTCCAGGTTTTCGGATAGATTAAGTCGTTATTTTATCTAACGTTCTTTTGAAATTCACATTTACGGTTGCCCTTTTTACTTTTTAAATGTGTTTAGTGATCCACCGTAAGTAAACTATTCTCAAATTATCGCTTTTTAAAAGTGTTTCATTCTCTAGATTAGCTTAGAAAGCCCCGAAACTTTAGGATGACGGTGATTAATGAAGGTCATAAAGAATCTCTTAACATTGGTTGTTTGTCCGCACTTGAGAATGAATCCAATTTTCCGATTAGATTTGCTAGTTTTGAGGTTTGCGTTCATCATTGTGTCAGCGTCACTCGCTACATTTACTTAAATAAATAAGTAATCTATTAAGATTTAGAATACAAGTAGTAGATGAATTTTCCTCTTACTCAAAGCTTCACAATGAAACCACCTTAGTTGAGCTTAAGTTTGTCAATTTATTATCTATAATAGATCGCCTAAACTGCAGTTAATTTAGTAAATGACTTCGCGTAAATACCACAAATTCTTGTTGAAACACTGACAAGTCAGTTTGCAGAATTGTTATCTAAATTAACGAATGAAAATTGCTGTTTACTCGTTTGTTAAGCTTGGAAAGTATATAGCAGTAACTTTATTTTAATCGCTTAAACAAAACAGAGGAAATTAAATGCCTGTTCCCATTTATATAAAACTTTACAATTGGGAGGAAGTTAACAAATATTAAGCAGGATGACAATTTATTATAGATAAGGAAACATATTTTTTGTGAAAGATACGGGCTTTTGTATACTTTGAAATTTAGTACTCTATTTTGTATTATTTGAAATTAACGTAGGTTCTCAGCAAAATTTAAACGATGCAAAATAGAAATGGCCAACAAGTATGTTATGCAAAACGAAACGATTTCTCTCACGGTTATATTCATCATATTATGGGGCTAGAGCATGTGACACCATCGAACGACATTTAAACTTCAAATTAGAATATGTATAAACGGTTTGTTAACTTTAAAGAAAATATCAAGGCCAGCTGCTTCTATAAGATATCAATAATACGATTTAACCATTTTCATTCATAATTACATAATAATATTAGATATGCATAGACATAAACACCTTATTAACTTTAAAAAGTGTCAAGACCATCTGCTTTTATCAATAATACGATTTAATCATTTTCATTAATTCATTCATATTTTAATTTTTAGGCTTACCTTGAGTTATATTAACAGACATAAATGAATATATGTTAACTTAAAATTCCAGCACCGACAGCTTCTATAAAATACCAATGATGCAGGGTCATTTCAAATAACTTGAAAATATATATGTGCTAATATTACCGGTTGGTGAAGTTGGTAACAATAGAAAAGTAATAATAATTTTAATAACAATTATGCAATGTCTTTTGTAAGTAAACGCGTTACGAAAAATAAAATCACACTGTAAAACAAAAACAGTGATCTGATCAGAACGACATTTAAGCTTCGTGTTAGATAGAAATAGACATAAACACTTGGTTAACCTAAAAAAATGCTTCTATCAATAATACGGTTTAATCATTTTATTCATATTTAATTTTCTGTCTTACGCTACCTGTAATAATTTTAATTATATTTTTATGATAATTATGCAGGGGCACGACAAGAGGCTGCAGATCCTAACACAAGGACTTATAGCTGTCTTACAGGTTATCATTATGGCACCTTATTAGAATAGAAAACACTCAGATGGCCGAGTCCAAGGCCAAATCTAAAACCGGGCTTGAGGTCAACCTCAAGTTCAAAAATACGTACCCACGTGGGCGGCGTTGCGGATTCACATGGTCAAAAGTAAAAGTTAAGGTGTCTCCTTCCACTGTTAGTTACTTATTTTTCGTTATGTTGTTTTCTAGTTACTTCTTCGAAATAATGCTTATTTGTTGTATTTGATTTAATAATTATACGTTACTTACCTGAATGTTATTAATAACCGTTCCTCTGCGGAAATTGATTCTCTGTAGTTGGTATTATGTTTTGTTAAGTGTGGTTGAAGCAACCGGAATAACACATTAAACATGTCTTGAAACATTCTGTAATATGAATGGAACTTCACTGGGTCATTTTGTAATTCTGCCGCAACTTTAAAATTTCCAACAGTTTTACACCTTCATTTTAAGGATGAACCCAGTACCGGCCCCTTCTGTTATGTATTTTCAAGAGCATAAATAAATCATCTCCATCGGATACTGACGTGGTTACAAGCTGTAAATGCAGTGCAATTTGGGTATCGCCGCATATGCTCCCACACATATGCGGCGTGTTGTCTGTCTTTGGTGTACGGCCTGACTAAATGCTTTTAGTACTCATTTCACACTTTATTTAAATCTAGTATAAGATGTAATATGAAATTCGTTTAAATAATATCTTTAATGATAAGGAAATATGAAAATGGAGGAAGAAAAATATCTAAAATGCATACTCATGAGACTTTAGCACATCCCTCGCCGATGTTCAATTGCAATCCTCGCCGCTTGACACCAAAATCATACACCATAACTTGGTCCCCGCTACTTGCTTGTACCTCGTAGCAGATCTTATATAAATGTGTATAGATTATTTATTGTCAAGAATTAAATACAAGGAAGAAACAAAAGAAAAGAATGTAAAGAATATTTGGTGTGAGTAGCGTATGGCCTTCTCATGTCTATGTATCGTACATTACAATACCAGAACGCGTTCTAACTTATGGGGGTAGTGTTGGTCGGACGGGGTATGTTTATTTTCAACTTAATCATCTTTTTATAATAAATCTAGAAAGTACAGTATCGTGTAATTACTTCATCAACCTAAAAAATATCTGGCGTGAAATAACATACGACCTTGCAACCTACAAACTGGAAATTAAAAGAACTTAACTAATTTTAATAATGGTAAGTTTTTAGGATATTATGCAATCTCTCTTGATGTCCATAACTAAAATAGGCAACATTGTAAAACAACAGTAATTTATGTCAGATGGACGTTTAAATTTTCATGTGAGATAGAGGTTAATAAACATCTGGACGCTGCCTTAAAAAATTCGAAAGTCATCTGATAAAACTATCGATATTGCGGTTTAAGCATTTTATTTAATTAATTTGTAGACTTATTTGGCTTTAAATCTGCTATTATAGGTGATTTATAACTGTGGTCCCATATTAGTTGATTTCATCGGCCTATTGCCTTAGTATCAAAAACTTTATAAAGACAATTATCTTCCAAAAATATATTTAAACATTTTCCTATAAAATTGGTCGTTATTGAGATATTTAAAAAAATTCATCAAACACTTATTCACAAAATAAAAATTACTACGCTAGAAAAATTTTAAAAAACTGCTGCAACTATTGAAAATGCCTACCACCCTCTTGAACACATATTTAAATTTGTAAAAACTTATTAAAACCATTAACTGAAGATTCTTCGGGAATGTTTTTTATCCAGTTGAAGTAACGGAATAATTTACGGAATCATTTAATAGTCTGTGGAGTTCCTGAAAAGAGTACGAAAATACAGATATGATCGCAAAGGATCTATGCGAGTAATATATGGGATTAAAGATCGAAGATTGTTCCATTGATGTATGCCACAGACTGGGTAATAGAACTAATTAAATATGATATTATTGTTTTGACGGAGACGTTGGTCTTAAAAAATACGAAATGTACTATAACAACGCGAAATTTAGTCGAAATGATAGCAATGTTGTTTATATACGCTATCACACTAAGCGTAATTTTGATCATTTTATTCTAAATGACGAATTAACAATGATGTATGAGGAGTTGTCGAATGCGGACGTAGCCGATTTGCGCGCGTTACCTGAAAAGTACCGAGTTGAACGCTTTTGTCCCTGCTGTAATTCTGAATTGCGCGCGTTACCTGGTTAGTCTCTGATTAAGAAAAATTTTATGTAGCTGCTGGTCACTTCAACATATTTTCTTCCTTTCTCAGTGAATAGGTAAGTAGTTTATAAACTCTCAAGAAGGTTCATGATTGTTTGTTGTTTCATGCATTTTGATACTTAAAACTGCAAAATGTTAGTCTAAGATAAGCAATATATGTAAGTAGTAGTACTACTTCTACCACCACTACTACTACTACTGCAGTACTACTACTTTTTGTGGAGGAGGGAAACCTTTCATGGGTTCCCCACATTCTGTGGGTGTATGTGAGAATCACTTATCTCACGAGTGAGCATACCCACTAGAACCCTCTCCTCTTCCACGGAGTCTGGCAACATGGAATCACCAGAGGCAAGCTTGAGATTGACCACGGGAATTTGCAGATGGCATACACTGCAGTAGTAGCTAATTCCAGTGGCCTACGTTCTTAACTACCTTCTTTTTCCCTTTCTTTCCACCTTTTCCTTAAAAACACTATCACTAAATAAACTAAAATATATTCCTTGTACAAAATAAACTTGGTCCTCGGCTTTAAGTTTAAAATAATATAATAATATAAAACGCGAAAGAAAAAAGATCAAGGAATTCTCACCACGTTTTGTTATTATCTAGGTATCTCTCCTCGCTTTCATTTGTTGATATAACCTCTTTAATCATACTGTTGATATTTTCCCACCATTCTTCTTTTCCAAGCATTTGTCTACGATGTTTCTTTTTCCGAGCATAGTTCCAATCTCTCTTTTTGTTTTGGTCTGACATTCTGCCATCGTGGGTAGTAAAGCATTGTATGTACGGCAGTGTCCACTTTCTTGCAGTAAATGCATCGGCCGTAGTTTGCTCGTTTAAATTTAAAGAGATCCTGTTGAAATAATCCATGCCCGGATAATAATTGCGTGAGCTAATAGTTGGTTTCACCATGCTTCCTCTTGCACCATTTTTGGACATAGCGAATCAACTCCCGGGTCTAAGTTGCATTTCGCTACTATTGCATAACTGATTCCATTTATTAGTGGTGTCTTCTCTTAACTCTTTCTTATCATTTTCTTTGTTCTGATGGATTTTGTCACGTTCTAGTATAATTAACGGTAGAGGGATCAAATCTCCAATAAGTAGAACGGAATCAGCCGAGATGGTTCTATACACAGACGCGACCCTTACTGCTACTCTTCTTTGCGTCTTTATAATCATATGTTTATATTTATTGTATATAGCACTGAGAAAGGAAGAAAATATGTTGAAGTGACCAGCAGCTACATAAAATTTTTCTTAATCAGAGACTAACCAGGTAACGCGCGCAATTCAGAATTACAGCAGGGACAAAAGCGTTCAACTCGGTACTTTTTCAGGTAACGCGCGCAAATCGGCTACGTCCGCATTCGACAACTCCTCATACATCATTGTTAATTCGTCATTTAGAATAAAATGATCAAAATTACGCTTAGTGTGATAGCGTATTCACTGTAGTTCATCTCAGTCTACTCATAGTGATAATCCACCTTCTATGTCAAATCAAGAAATTAAAGCTGAAATGGCAAATTCAATCAACAAAGACATTCAACGTATTCTCGAATGGGAAGCAATAATCTAGTTCAATTTAATGCTAACAAAACTCAGTGTTGCCTTGTGTCCGCCAAAAAGATCGATCATTTCCTGTTGTAAGTATGAATGGCTCAGTTCTTAAGTTTTCAGACTCTATTACTACGTTGGGTATGACTGTATCTTCAAATCTCATGCGTTGACCATCTTCTGTCAGCTACCAAAACAGCTGCTTGTAAAATAGGCTTTTGTACAGATCTAAGCAGTACTTTACCTCTCGACAACTCCTTCTGCTGTATAAGGTCCAAATTCCGCCTCATCTGGAATATAATTCTCACCTCTGGGTTAGTGCTCCCCAATAAGCTCTCAATATCGTTGATCGTATTCAAAAGAGAGTGATAAGGCTTATAAATGACCCGTCCTTAACTTCTCACATACAGTCCCTTGAGTATAGAAGGATGGTTTCAGTTCTTTCTTTGTATTATCGTTATTACAACGGCTATTGTGCTGTTGAATTATATTCTTTGATACCATCTCGGGCTATCTTTGCGAGAAACACTCGGTTCGCTCATTCACATCATCAGTATGCAGCACAAATCTCCACTTGGCGTACCAAACGGGCACAATCCATATTTTCTACACGGCTTCTAAACTCTGGAATGATCTCCTAGTTCCTGTTTTCCTCTCACTTGTGATATGAGAAAATTTAAGGTAGCTGTTCATAGGCATCTATTGGCAATTCATTATCCTTCTATCCACCCTCCTAAGTGTTCCTGAGTGCTTTAGCACGATAGGCCTAATTACCTGTTCAGGTCCGCAATCATAAAAAATTTCATCGTTTTGGACCAGATAGTTGAACCATAATATAAGACAATGTACTTTACTACTGAATTTAATAATCTCTTCTTACAGTGACTGGACCCGTTGACGTTTGGCATGATCCTATACATGTTGCCCGCTATTTCTTCTGCCTTTTTACGTGCTCCGTCATTGTCATTTTTCGTTAATTGCAATCCTTAAGTACTTTAGGCTTGTTATAGTTGATCCGTCTACTTCTATCGTTATTTGTACAGATTTCCGTTTCCTCCATAAAATACGCATTCTGTCTCGTCTGTGGCAATTTGCAATTTATGATTTTGTAGCCAGTCTTTTATTAAAGCTTATGTTATGTTTGTCATGCATGTCAGCCTTTGCTGTGTTCTTGCTGACGCAACAATTGCCAATTCATCTGCGTAGTCAATTGAAACGTCGCCGGGGACATCCAGGGACATGATATCATCAAAGTAAATATTCCAAAGCAGCGGTCCTAAAATCGATCCTTGTGGGACCCCTCGTTTTCGTTAAGTGTCAGTGTTCTATCCGAAAAGAACTACTACTACTACCAATACTAATACGATTACTATTGCAATTACTACTACTACTACTTCTACTACTACTTTTAATACTACAACTACTACTGCTGTTACTTATACTGCAACTAATACAACCTACTACTACTATTACTACTACCACTACTACTACTACTGCTGTCAGACAACCAATCTGGATTTAGAAAGGTAAATCGACTATCGATGCTATAAGGGAGGTCGTACATGTAGCTGAGCAGGAGATAAATAAAATCAAAGATCCAAGGCTTTCTGTGCAGTTGTTACTGTGGATATAAGAAATACTTTTAATTCGGCGTCATGGAATAGCATAATGCGAGAAACAAGGAGTAGAGGTCTATCAAATTACCTTAGAAATATAATACAAAATTACCTTTCGGACCGACACATAATGGACGAAGATAATGAAGAATACTCAGTCACAGCCGGGTTCCACAGGGATCGGTTCTTGGACCTCTGCTATGGAACATACTATATGACGGAGTGCTTAATTTAGAGACAATCGAAACGGTGAAACTGGTAGCATATGCAGATGACCTGGAATCATAGCCACCGACAGGACAGAAGAAGGCCTAGTAGAAACTGTCAATATAATACTATAAATGGTGAGCCAATGGCTACGACATGACCTCACGTTAGCATCCGAAAAACGGATTCTGTTCTTCTCAATGGTAAAAAAGCAAGGAAAAGCAATAGAATTTACGGTCGAAGACTACAAAACAACACCGACAAATAGCATAAAATACCTGGGAGTGACAATCGACAGGCATCTTACATTTAAACAACACATCGAGAGGGCAACGGATAAAGCTAAAAATGTAATGGCATCGTTAATAAAAATAATGCCCAGAAGACGAGGTCCAGCGGAAGGAAAAGACGCTTGATTAGCGAAGTGGTCAACTCCATAGTATTATATGCCTCACCGATTTGGTACAAGAAATCGAAAATAAAAAGTAACAAAAACTATTAGAACAAACCCAAAGAGTAGTGTCCTTAAGGGTATGCAGAACATACAAAACGGCCTCAACCGCCAGGACTATACCGATTGAGTTCCTAACTAAAGAAAGGGAAGAAAAAAAGGGAAAGAGTTACACGCTCCAAAAACAGGCGAGAGAAGAAACACTGGCTAAGTGGCAACATCTATGGGAAAACTGCGAGAAAGGGAGGTAGGTGGACCTTTACTCTAATACCAAGGGTATAGAATTGGTACCAAAGGAAATTTGGAAACACAAATTATTTCATCACCCAGGCTCTAGCCGGACATGCCTGCTTTATGAGGTATCTTAAAAGACTGAAAGAACATGTATGTACTGTTCAATGGAGGATACCCATGAACATACTTTCTTCCAATGTCCTAAATGGGAAGACGAAAAGCTGCCACTAACTAGAAAAATCAAAAGGGCTATGACAAAAGAAAACATGGTAAAGGTAATGATGCAGAGAATAGATAATTGGAATAATGTTGGCCTACTGATAGAAAATATATTAATACAGAAGGAAAGAGATACAAAAGGAAATTATATACGCAAAGGATATCTAGGGAAGTAATTCCAACTGGAGGGCTCTACATATCTAGTAGAGGAGTGGTTTTAGTGGGTAAAATCCCACACTACTTGTAAGATACCACCCAATGCAAGTGTCTTTTGAAGATTTTCCACTTCCAGAAAAAAACTACTATTATATTATTACTACTACTACTACTACTACTAGTAGAGTAGTAATAGTACTACTACTACCACCACTACTACAACCACCACTATTACTATTTTCATTATAGGGCAACCATTTCCATATGAATGCGTCATTTGTGACATCAACTACCAAGCCTGCTTACATGACACGAATAAAGCAGGTAGTGCGCGCAATTCAGATTCTAATTTTCATAAAATGCGTGCAATCTTTCCGGCCGGAAACTCAGGTACTGCGAGCAATTCGGACTTCCCCATGACTGCATTCCGACCACCTTCCCTAAGTACCGTGGAAATTTTGCGAGATTTAGAAATAAATTTTCCGGAATTTAAGCAATCATTTGAAATGTTTACGAAAGATATTAATATTAAGATCTTAGAATCTATTAATATTGATACGAATAATTGCCTAAATATAACGAATCAGTTTGGTACCTATGCACTTAAACAAACCTACAAGTACTTGTAAAGTGTAAACAGAAAAACATTCCGTCAATCTTTCCCATTGTCCTAGAGGTGGTCATCACGGAACATTACCCAACGGTACTGTTATTAAACAGTAGCAAGAGCAAACCAAAATCGGCGATTAATACTGGGATGAATAATTACAAAAATATACACACTTCGAAAATTAACTATGCTAATTAGCAATGAAAAGTGGGAGGATATTCTGGTACAACAAAATGTTGACAAAGCCACCACACTGTTTATAAATAAATTCCAGCCAGATAATTGAGTTTGGAAAAAACACTTACAACTAGATCTAAATATGGAAAATCGAAAGCGTGGATGACAACTGGAATACTAAGATCCATTAGACATATAGACAGATTGAGTAAGTAATCCAAATGATGCGCATTTGAGTGAGCTTTCCAAAAATATCGAACTAACCTTACTAATCAGAATTACTAAAGAAAATTATTTTAAACACAAAATGGAAGATTGCAGAGCAAACCTCGGTAAAACCTGCGAAATTATAAAGAAGATCACCATTTCACAGTGCCTTAAGGAAAACGTTACCTCATTAACTAACAACGATGGTAATATGGTTGAAAATAAAGAAGATGTTGCTTATTATTTTAGTGAATTTTCCAGAAAGTAGCTGTAGATATGGCACCACAATTTAACAACTCAATATATCGGACACGTTTATCCCACATTCCATATACTTTACTGCAGTAAGTGAAGTAGAAATAAGTAATCAGATTATTTCTTTGCAAAAATCTCATTCTTGGGGTATTGACGGCATAGATAATTATTAGATCAAAACAGTTGGAAATATTATATTAAAACCTCTGGCACATATATTTAATTTGTGTTTCACTAATGGACACTTTCCAGGCATTTTCAAAACGTCAGTAACAATTCCTACCTATAAGTCTGGAGATAATTATAGGACGATTTCACTTACCAACTGCATTAGCAAAATCTTGGAAAAGTGCACTAAAAGTAGTTTAATAAGGTTTGTTGATAAATTTGATATTCTGTCTGAATTGCAATACGATTTGAGTGCCGCTGATGCAATTTTCCAAGTAACTAAACGAAAAAACAGTAGTAGTATTTCTAGAATTCGCAAAAGCGTTCGATCCAGTATTACATGACATTGTCTGTGGGAAATTATACAATATTGGCATTTGAGAGCTAGCTCTTGATCTAATGCAGTCATCTAGAGCTACCTAGCTTTTATGCTTATGGCCAAATATTTCAAGTACTTCTAATAATCCTTTAAATGTTCGCTATAATTCGTTATAAACAAATTATTTCATCTGGCACTGTTTTTCATGTTTCTTTTACTTTCTTTAATGGTTTTGTGCTTTTCTTGCTATTATGCTGATATAAAGCTTATTCGGAAGTTAGATTAAGTTACTATTTATAAAATTGTTAAGTGCAAGGTTTAAAAATGAATATTTATAAAACCGCTGATTATGAAAGTTCTAGTAACGATAAGGCGACAATCATTCAGCTATTCTTTGAGTTTTACTATAGCATTGGTAGTAGTAAGTAAGTAAAAAGAAATATACATTAATGCCAAAGCCAAAACCTAGTGCACACGAGTGGATTAGGGGCTACCCGAGTTAAAATATGAAAAAACAAAGTGTTTTGCCAAGCATTCATTAAAACGGTAAGATAATAATACTTTAAATAAATTGCTAATCTTGTAGATTCATTGTGACAAAACGTAAAACATTATGGAACATACTAAAACCGCATTACATAAATAAAATGTTAAAAACACGAAGCTACACAATCACAGCAACAAACCACATCTATAGCATCTTCTTCAGTGACAATCGAACAATTTAATTTAGAACTTTGTCAAACATTAATTAAGTCAAGCATATCATTAAGCAAACTAGAGAACAATTTCTTTAAAACATTTTTTAGAAAAGCATTGCAATCGACATGTTTCAAATGAAAGTACTTTACGCAAAACTATGTAAACAGCATAATATATAAAGAAGTCAAGCAAGAAGGGTTATTTAATAAGTTCAAAAGAATTAGAATCGGTGTGGAACACTACACGACCTTCCAACCTACAAAATGGAAATTAAAAACATTTCTTTAAGGATAATATGCAACCTCTTATGTAAGAAGTTCATTACGAAAATAAGGAACATTTTAAATGCAAAAACAATAATCTATGTTAAACAGACATTTAAAACTTCATGACAGACAGAGGTTAATAGTCATTTAAAATCTATTTACACAACACATATAATTAAACTCCTCCCACTAAATTTTGGTCAATGTAAGCAGTGACCAAACAAAAAACAAAATTATAAAACCGGGAAATTTAGAAACCATTAATAGAAATGTCACTTTGTCAAGACTAAATGTTTTTAGTATTGTCACTTTAACACACTGCAGAAGTTTCAAATTATTTATTACTTGTAAAAATACGACGTAAGAACATATTAAAGACGGTGCAAATCATTACAGTAAAGCAATGTTTGGAAATTACAGGTGGACTTGGGTATAAACAAAGATTCGTCACATACTATTTTTTTAAATTGTTTTAATTATGTAAACTAAGTAACACAAACATAGTTTAAAAGTATTTCAAGTTTTGGCTTAGGTCAAAATAGGGCGTCATTTTATAAAGGCGATAGGGTTACATACTACGTTTAGAATAACATACCTTTGCAAAACAAATTTTACTTTATTCTCAAAAACACAGAATCTAAAAGAGTTAAACTATTTTGTTTTGTTTGTATAAATGAGAATAATAACAAATTGAAACAAATAACGACGATGTAAATACATATACACTCATTCAAACACCAAAACGCAATGGCAAATTAGAGATGTCTGTTCTGTAAGGTACGCCGAGGTCAACAGTTGAAAGCAAGTAATTTCTTGTGTTTGATTTTAAAAATGCGACCAATAACAAAGGTTTGGGAGGAGCTTAACTGTTTCTGTTCGGTAAACGGAGTATAGATGCTAACAAATTAAAAGAAATGTAATAATTTTCATTTCAATTTTTTATGATAACTATGCAACCTCTTTTAATTGATGTCAGAATGACGTATAAAACTTCATGTCAGATAGATATTCGTAGACATTAATACATGCTAACGTAAAAAATTCAAAGCCATCCGCTTCTATAGAAATTTCGATAATACAACTCAGCATTTTCAATCATAATTATTTAATTTTTAGATTTATTTCGATTTATGTAAAATTAAATATTCTTTTAAAAATACGTCTACACTTTTCTTATAAAATTAATCGTTATTCAGATAATGAAAACATTTTAACTAACACTTAAATTCTACCTTAGGAATTTCTTTGCCACTAAATTATGGGTGGTGCGTGCGTGCGTGCATGCGTACGTGCGGCGTGCGTACGTTATGTATGTGGATGTATTCTAGTATCCACAATAACTCCAGAACGAAAACACCTACGTAAGTGGAATGTCGTATTTAAGCTTGTTTTCTTTTAGCTTGAAGTTGATTAAATTTTGGGAGCAATCCAGCGTCGGAGAGGAGCTTTTATTAGGGTCAATTGTTGGTTTTATACAAATATTTCCAAACAGATGCATTTTCAAAGGTATAAAGCTATCTAGATATAGACCATATCGATTAATTATTTTAATGAAGTTTTTGATATGACGCGTAATTTATCGGCAAAAATTACTAGGGTAGAATTTAAGCGTTAGTTCAATTTTTATAAGAAAAGACATGTTTTTAATTCTACATAAATTTTATTTATAAAGTTTTTTAATGTAAAGTGAAATAAACATAAAACTAAATAAATATGATTGAAACGCTGAAGCTGTATTATTGATTTTTTATAGAATACATTTATGTCTGTTCTGACATAGATTATTGTTTTGTTTTTACAATGTTGCGTGTTTCGTTATAAACGTATAAAAAGAGGTTATCCTAAAACAATTAAAATTAAAGTTATTTCATTTCTTTTCATTTTTAAGTTAGCATCTAGATTTTTATTAAACTTTGCCAGACATAAAGTTTTAAACGTCTGTTTGACGTAGATTATTGCTTTGATTTTTACAATGTTGCATATCTTCGTAATTAACTTATTATAAAAAGGTTGCATAATTATCGGCAAAAATGTTATTAAAATTATTTCATTTCTTTTAATTTCCATTTTGTAGGTTGGAAGGTCGTGTGGTGTTTCATACCAGATATGTTTAGGTAAACATGCAACCTCTGTTTTATACGTTCATAACGAAAACAGGCAACATTGTAAAACAAAAAATAATCTGTCAAAGTGACGTTGAAAACTTCATGTCAGTTAGAGATATAATATATATATATATATATATATATATATATATATATATATATATATATATATATATATATATATATATATATATATATATATATATCATGTTAACTAAAAAATTACAAAGCCACCCGCTTCTATAAGATATCAATAATACAGTTTAACCATTTTCACCATACTTAATTAATTTTATACGTACCTTGCGTTATATTAAGAAACTTTATCAAGAAAGTGATGGAAATCTACAAAATAACTTAAACGAGACTGCTACGTGGCTAAAAAATGGAGGATAAATGTCAATGAAACTGTCTGCACATATAACCTTCACAATAAAAAAGACTCGTGTCCATCGGTAATACTGAATAAGTGCCAACTTTCACAAACCGAAGATATAAAATACTTAGGAATCCATCTTGAACGAACCTCAACTACTTCAAAAGGCAAAATATCCGCACCTGGATCAGACGGACTTAATAGACATACTGAGACACCTACCACTCCCAGCGATCCTAGGCTTAACGTCTATATACAATATATGCCTCACGATTCCGTACTTCTCGACGGCGGGAATCCGCCTCGGCCGTCATGATCCCTAAAAATCTCTCCGACCTGACCTATCTCTCTCCTCAGCTGTCTAAGGAAATGCTTTGAGCAGATCCTAGCTCGAAGACTGAGAGATTACGTAGAATCAAATAACCTCTCACCCGATAGTTTCTTCGGTTTTAAAACCAATATAACCTGTAAAGATCCACTACTAAAACTCCTTACTGAGACGTTACAAGACTTTAACCACCGCTACAGTAACCTTGCTGTGTTCTTAGGCATAAAGCAAGCTTTTGGTAGTCTGGCCTGCGGGTCTAATTCACAAAATCCAAGCCTTACGTATTCCCCCCGAGCTTACGAAGCTCCTATTGTCATATCTAATAGATAAGACGGTACGGGGCCAGTGGGCTCAGCACACTCAAAGTTTTATCGCACAAGCAGGCATACTCAGGGCTCTCCCTTGGTCCGGTCCCAATACTGCACCTATGTATTCGCACACGATATTCCTAACGTGACAATTCCTGGAGTATCCCTGGCATAGTCTGCCGACGATACTGCTTTTGTGCAGCCTATCGGTTATCAAGCAATGCCTCCAATAGAATTACCACTACACTACGAAACTACTCCAATTGAGCCAACCAATGGAGTCTCCATAAACCCGACCAACAGACCAGCCATCCTATTCCGACACCTTGTACCCAGCATAGATTACTTTCAATGAAGAAACTATTTCCCTATTTGTTCGTGACGATATAACCTACTTAGGAATTATATTTTCCAAGACCCTTAACTGGAACTCTGACCTATACAAGACATTGAACAAAGCACGAAACCGATCCAACTTCATAGGCACCCTTAGGGGCCGAATAGTAGGTTGTAAAACTCTGCAAGATACTTACAAGACCTTCGTACGGCCCGTTATAGTCTTACGTGCTGCATTGTACGCTACCCTAAAACCCCAAGACCTAAAATCCATAGCCGCATGTGAACGCCGTATCTTACGGAGAATGCACCGATTACACTACAGAGCATCCAACGAAATCACAATACAACACGCCAACATTACACTTATCGCACTACGACTCAAAACACTACGAACGAATTACGCACATCGCACCATATTCGGAGAAATAGAATCCACCAAAAACATTATACGTACTCCATATACTCCTTTCACATCCAATACCTAAGATCCCACAGGAAAAACCTAAAACCAAATTAAGCACCCTACAGCCATTCTCAGCCAGAACATCGAAAACTTCCTGAAGTATTCGAAAACCTTCTAGATGACATCCCATATGCCCCAAGATAAAACGAAAACGAACACAGCTAACGACCAAGGAAAACCGATAAAATATACACGCACGTCCACGCACACGCGCACACATACGCACACGCACAGATCACGCAGCACACGTACACGCGCACGCCCACGCGCACACCAAAGAACATGTACAAGCGCACGCACACACGCAGGTACGCCCATACGGACGCTCGCACGCACGGACGCATGCACGCACGGATGAACGCACTCACGCACGCACACAACAAACCCAAACAAAGAAAATAACATAAGATTTCTTAATAATATTTTTTGCAACCACCTATAATCACGCACTACATTGCATGTATTAAATACAATCCACAAAACAATCCAACCCCAACACACAGATGACCCAGGACTGAAGAGGAAGCAGGCTCAGGAACTGTCCACAGTAATAAGAAATAGGATAATAGTATAAGCTGAATAAGAATCTGTCAATGAAGCATACTAATGAAAAAAAATCTTGACGGAATTTATGAAACGAAAGCAACTCTTAATCAAGTTCAACAAATTATACTGACTTATAGGCCATTAATCACAATTGACATTAAAAATAGGCTACTAGTATACAAAGCCAACCCCATACTAGGGGAACTGGCAGTTTTCAAACATTGAAATTCTCCAAAGCTTTTAAAATAATGTGCTATGATCAATCACCAACGCCACATGGTATGTACCGAACCATATAATTAAAAGTGGCCTCCAAATAAAATCAGTGCGTGAATAAATTAAAGACTATTACGTGTATTAATCCCGAATAAAAGTACATCTAAACGAGCTAGCCAAAACAGTTTTAAACAATACTGCTCAAATAAGGAGACTCAAACGTTTTAAGACATCGGATCTTGCCAACATATTTCGTTAAGTCTAACAATAATCACTACTGTAGTCATACTATGCTGTATAAAATGTATCGTACATATAACATAAAGTATAACGAAAAGAGAACAATCAATGTATCAATGTTTGTATGTAACAGATTGTAAATATATAGGGGAATTAAAAAAAATAGTTTGATCCATAGTACAGTACACTATTATAGGTGGGGTGGTGAAGCAAATTGTCATCTTTATCACTTTGATATAATATAAAAACGTGTTATCAAAATTATGTGTAATAAAGGCAGGAGGTTTCCAACAGAAAACTATTTACGGAAAACAATATATGCACAACCCCACAACTTTCCTTAAGCTTTTGGTTTCACTTATTGTATTCGGGTCATTATGACCCGGAGGCTATAGCTGTCACCTAATTGTCGTTAAATTGATGTAACAGTAAATGATAAAAGAAATAAGATGTATTTATTATTTATTACATTTTATTACGTTATTTTATTTTTATTACATATTATTATGAATGTTATATAAAGAACACTGAAAAGTGTAGTAGTTAGGTATATACATTCATTTGTTACAGTTTGACAGTAGTAATATACACAAGCTTTACATAGGTAATTTGAACAATTACAACATACCATATTAGTTTTATTATCATTTGAAGAGGGACAAAATATTTTACGCTTGGTTGTGATTGATTGTTCCGTTACTTCGGATTACTGGTTGAAGAACGTGACTTTATAACCATTTCAGCTGCAGGAATACTTAGAGGAGACGTTTTTTCTTGCAATAATGGAGTGATCAAGGAATTACCCAGTTCTTCAAGAAACGGTCGCCGTTTTGTAGGTTTTCCAGCATTCCAGGTTGGAGTTACTTCACCACAGAACATAAGCGTTGTAAGCTGAAACGTCCATGATATTGTAAAAGATAGTCATTGGCCATCTTTTAGTTTGCATCTGCATGTGTATGTTATTATTAACTTATCTAACGTTCTACAACACCTTCAGTTTTGTTGTAATCTAAAATCAGAAACGGCTTTTATGATCTTGGTTACACACTTCGTTATCGCATTATGAGCGTAACATTTTTATTCCGTTTGGAATATAGGAAACTATCGACGTGTCCTTGGTAAAGTAAAATTTGAACAAAGAACTTCTTTCCTGTTGCAGACCAATGCGGCTGGCAATTCAGGCTTATTTTTGCGAATAGTGCCAAGCATGGTTATTTTATTTTCAATAGCATCTGACCCCAGATCGTACGAGGTAAAAAATTATCACACGTTACGTTGTGACTTTAGACCATAAGTAAAATCTAGTACAACCCTTTTACCTTGACCTCTCTCTGGAGGTTCACCTTCTTTTTCCCGAGGTAAACTTGCATGTTATATGCATAAGCAGTTACAGAATCTCATAAAGTCCAAATCTTGACTCCGTTTTAACAGGTTTATTCGCGATGTGCTGTCTAAAAGGACAACGGCCTCTAAAAGGTATCAGATGCTCATTGCTCATCTACGGTTACATTTTCGTGAACATTATAGAGCTTAGGTAGAATTGCAACCCAATTATCTCCACAAGTCCCGCATGGGAACTAATTTATCAGTTTTCCGTCGCTGTGGTAGAATTTTTATGTCATCAAAATGGATTATTCGTGTAATTACATGAAATCGTTGTAGGGACATCGTTGCTCTGAATATTTGACCACCTACATTTCCATCCCACAGACTGGCTGTTGCCTCTCCATGAGATTTATACACTCCAGCCAGAAACAGTAGGCCAAAATATGTTTCTAGTTCAACTAATGTCAGTTCTTGAAATGTATCGCCACAAAGTCTTTGCCTTCTAAATTTGAGATTTTCAAAATTAGGTTTACAATTTTGGGTGTGAAATATAAGAAGTACGCGGATTTTATATCAATCATTCGCGACGTAGCATACCTTGTTGGCTCAGGAATCAAGGAAATATTTACTGCTGATAACCTTCCCGATTGATGTGTCTTTTTATTCCATCCTATATTGCCATCTTTCGAAGTTACGTGATTATCCCTATCAGCTTTATCCAAAATCGTAGCTTCCACTTCATCATCCAATTCGCTATTATATATCTCGGTTTCGGACACAGATGCTCACTGGCTGCATTTATACGCGGAGCCACAGACAAGTCCCAACAGGAATGAACTTGTTTACCGGTACGCAGATAACGCATGGAATGTGCGCAATATTGCGCAATAATGTGGAAATATTATGTAAGTTATTTATATTTATGAAAATAAAACAAAACTAATAAAATGTATTCGTCAGTAATAATAATCAGCTTCTCGTTCTTCCAATTTGAACCACATAAATCACCGGGTCATATAGACCCAAACACAGTGAGTGTAACAAGTGTATTAAAAAAAAAATATAATTTCTAATATCAATCTAGGTACACCGTTATTAGAGTAATGAAATAAAAGTCATGCAGTGGCAACGAAATACTTAAATAAATAAACGAATTAGAAAAACGAGATTGGGTCATATTAACCCGAACACAATAGGAGGGTTAATAGGTTTAGTAGGTAATGTACGAAGCGAGTAGAATTCAAATCTGGAATAATATATAGGGTGTTCAATTAAAAAATATATAAGTTTGTGTTGTCATGGACTTATGAGCCACCTTGTATGTGTGAATACATTTTTAAAATGTGCTGTCTAGTAAGCATTTTATTCTTCCATTTTAATATTTTTTCTGATATAAATTATTTAGATGTACTAGAAGACGAGTGCTAAAATGCAGTACCCTGTAGATACTACCTACCACAATGCAAAACGATTACTCTCATCATTTTACAACTAGCGATATTGGAGTATCTATAGTTTGCAACTAATACGCACATTTGAAAATTTTCACGCCTCAAAAAACTAAAAATACTCTTTTGTTTTAATTATGTATTTAAATGCATATTTTACAAGCTTTATAAGAATTTTATGTTATATTTAGTAAAAGATTAAAAACTGATACCTTAATAAATTCAAGAATATTAAATTAATATCAAACATTCCAGAAAACTCTCTACGGACGAATTTGCTAACGATGAAGCACGTGATAATAAAAAAAAGTGCCCAAAATTTTATCACTAAACACTAAAACATACCAACTAAAGATCTATAGTAAATATAAATAATTTGTTAACATCAAACTCTCTTACCATTTATGATAGCGGAGTCGGCGTATCGGTCTGCGGTTGCTGTACATTAATAATTTAATTATGTTTTATTAAACCGTGTACACCATTGATCCATTTATGTAATAGAATTTTACTATAAAAAATGCGACACTATATGCACTTTTGTATTTCCCGTATCATTATCAAAAACCTATATTTCGTTACATGCACAACTTGATGTGTAACATTTGAAACGAAAAATCAATTATATTATTAAATTAAATGCAATTTCGAAAATACCAGTTTAGTGTAGACTGAACAAATTATTAAACTGCGATTTGAAATTAATTTAATGAACTGTTCTTTTATAATGCAGTACAACTAGCCAATGTCATTTTTACTTTGAATTAAATGCATTCTGCACACAGAATAATGGTTTCTTTTTCTTTCATACTTTTTTAATGTACGTTCTAAATCACAGTTCGTACTATAAAATGGTGAGAGCCATTTCACAATCCTCAGGCATTATTAAGTATATTGCCTTGAGTCATGGATTTTCTACTTGACAAACAACAATCGTTATAATTGAGGCTTACTTCAACGTTACAATTTGTATTATACACACGTCTAATACCTGGTTCAGAATCCTGAACAATTTGCAAACCTTTTTCGAAATTGGCGACATCTGGGACGCTTTACGCACAAGTTTTACCACGAACTACGTGTCTGTATATTGCTCGGTAAAAAATGGTTAAAAATCCACAATTTGAAATGTTTGCTATTATTTAACAATCTGTTACCGATTTACAGCAAGCTGTGTTTTATTACTTGAACAAAAAAACACTTGTTTATCTAGAATACTCCACACCTCCAGCATAAATTTACAGTTCTAATGACGCGCGGAGACACGCACACACGCAGACACGCAGACAGCAAGCACGGATGCACGCAGACACGCCGACACGCAGACGCGCAGACACGCAGACACGCAGACACGCAGGCACGCAGACACGCAGACACGCAAACACGCAAACACGCCGACACGCAGACGCGCAGACACTCAGACACGCAGACGTGCAGACACGCAGAAAAGCAGATACCCAGACACGCAGACAAGCATACACGTAGTCACGCAGACACCCAGACACGCAGACACGCAGACACGCAGACACGCAGACACGCAGACATGCAGATACGTAGACACGCCGACACGCAGACAGGCAGACACATACATGCAGACGCGGTGACGCGCAACGCGTAGATGCGCAGACGCAGACACGCAGACACGCAGACATGCAGACACGAATACACGCATTCACACAGACACACAGACACACAGACACACAGACACACAGACACACAGACGACATAGACTCACAGACACACAGACACACAGACACACAGACACACACAGACACACAGACACACAGACACACAGACACACAGACACACAGACACACAGACACACAGACACAGACACACAGACACACAGACACAGTCACACAGACACAGACACACAGACACACAGACACACAGACACACAGACACAGACACACAGACACACACACACACAGACACACAGACAACAGACACAGCACACAACCAGACACAGACACAATACACAGACACCAGACCACAGACACACAGACACACAGACACACAGACACACGATACACAGACACACGACACAGACACACACGACGACACACAGACACACACACAGACCACACACACGACACACACACACAACACACACGACACACAGACACACAGACACACACACACAACACACAACACACACACACAGACACACAGACACACACACAGACACAAGACACAACACACAGACACAACAGACACCAGACACAGACAGCAACACACAGACACACAGAACACAGACAGCACACAGGACACAGACACGCAGAAACTCACACACAGCACAACACAACACAGCAGACACGCAGCACCAGCAGACACAGACACGCAGACACTCAACACAGACACCAGACACTCAGACACCTAGACACCAGACACGCATCACGCAGTCACGCAGAACGCAAGACACGCAGAACAGACGCAGACACGCAAACAGGCAGACACGCAGGCACGCAGGCATGAAGACACGGATGCACCAGACACAGACACAGACACACAGCAGACACGACACAGACACGCTACGCATCAGACACGCAAGAAACACAGCAGACACGCAACAGGACACGACAACAGCAACACAGACACACAGACACGAACACAGACACACAGAACAACACAGACACACGACAGCACAGACACCAGACACACAGACACACAGACACACAGCACACACAGACACACAGACACACAGACACACAGACACACAGACACAGAACAGACACACAACACAGCACACACAGACACACAGACACACACACAGACACACAGACACACAGACACACAGACACACAGACAGAACACAGACACACAGACACAACAACACACAGCACACAGACAACGACTACAGACACACGACACAGACAGCAGCACAGAGACACAGACACACAACAGACAGACACCAGACACACAGACAACAGACACAGACACACAGCACAACAGCACACAGACACACAACACACGACACACACACACAACACACAACACACAGACACACAGACACTCAAGACAGCACAGACACAGACACACGAGACACACAGACACACAGTCAGACACAAGACAACACACAGACACAGACACACACACACACACACACATCAACACACAGCACAGCAGTAGCACACAGACACACAGAACACACAACACAACACACACAGAACACAGGCACACAGACACACAGACACCCAGAACAGACACAGACAAACCAACAACAGACACAGACAGCACAGCACACAGACACGACAGCACACAGCACACAGACACAGCAGACACTCAGACACGCAAGACACACAGACACAACACAGACAGCAGACACAGCGCAGACACAGACAGCACACGACACAGACACAGACACAGACACAGACATCAGACACGCACACAGTACCAATACGACAGACACAGCAATACAGACACCAGACACGCAAACAGGCAGACACGCAGCACAGCAGACACAGACACATGCACGCACGACAGCAGACACAGACACGATGCAGGCACAGGCAGTAGACACAGACCAGACACGCAGACAAATATCAGACACACAGAACACAGCACACAGACACACAGACAAAACACAGACACAGACAACAGACACACAGACACACAGACACAGCAGTACACAAACAGACAGTCACACGAGACACAGACACACAGACACACAGACACACAGACACACAGACAC
>JARFJB010001746.1:0-2500 GCA_036346205.1 Vesta saturnalis
TTTTACTATTTACCACGATATCTAATATGGATATCCATGCCCTACCGCGGTATAAATGGGACTAGCGAATTCTACACCACTTTTAAACAGTGCGTTAATATTCAATTTATGAATATCCCTGTGGATATTGTGGTAAATTTTTGTATACCTAAAAATATCCATACGTGGATACAATGGAGCGGAAAGGGTTAATAATTCTATAGATATGTTCTTCATCGTAATCCAACACATCCTCCTTTTCTGGCCATCTCCAACCCTATTTCTTTACTCCACTCTTTTTCATGTGCAAGATTTTAACTAAGTTATTTGTAACTTCCTTAACCTGTCCTGGATAAGGCTTTCCATCGTAACTGTACAAAATCACCAATCACTACTGCAATTGACGGACGGACTATATTTTCATCTTCGTCTTCAAGACTTATTTCATCAGATTGTTCATCTGATGATTCTAATAATGTAGATACTTTTCTCTTGGCGACTTTGTTTTTCTTTAATACTCTCTCAATGGAATTCTCTTTTGCAGAATTTTTGCGTTTACGTTTATTAGTGATCTTCCTAGCTGCTTTAATATTTTTCTCTTCCTGTTCTCTTTCTTTCAACACCAAATATGTTTGTGTCGTTATAATTTATGCTCCATTACAGACTCGCTTTTTTTAGAAGCTTCTTTTTTATTGGAATTACCATCTGCAGTTATATACTGTATACCTTGCTCCGACTCTAGAGCATTAGTTGGGGATTCGTTATTCTTCCTATTTTTGGTAAGATAATAATTTCTTAAGTCGTCAGGCTTAAAAATAGTTTTCGAGATGGCATTTCGGTTAGCGCCCCTATATTTCACACAAAAAATACCAGTGGTTTGAAAACCATTAATTATATTTTTCTCCAGCATATCCGTGTAAACCTTATTGAACATTTCAACGAACATGTCTTTTGGAATTTTTCGCCTTGGATTTTCCCGATGCCGTTTTATAATTAATTTATCCCATGTCGATTTAAGCCTTTTAAAAAATTGCTACGTCCAAAGGTTGTAAGACGTGCGTGGTATGCGGGGGTAACTTTAAAATAATGATCTGATTTTCAATTGCCAAATTAATTAGCTCAACTGAAACATGGCTGGTATGTCCATCATATATTAATAACTGAGGGCTATCATTTGTGATATTTGGCAGAAAACACTTCTTGAACCAGTTGAAAAAAATTATTGAATTCATCCATCCTCGTTCAGTTGCTGAAACAGCTATTTCATCTTTCACACCGTTATTAATCCAAGGCTCCATAATGTGTTTTTCTTTAAACACGCAAAGAAAGGGCAATTTTCTTTCAGACGCCGAGCAACAAAACAGAACTGAAGTATTTTCTCTTCTTCCCGCTGAACTTATTTGCCTGCAACTCTCTTGACTCCTCTGCACCCACTACCTACAAAAAAATTAAATGTGCTTTTAGTAATACACATAAGTAAGTACGTACCCTTGTTCTGCTGGGATCCTTCGAAAAAGAAGTTTCGTCGCAATTGTAAATTAAATTAGGCTTCCCTGTCAAGTCATTATCTGCAATAATTTCAAAGTAACCATATATAGTGAATGTGTTTGTTTGATTTATTCTAAGGAATTCTACACCTTGTGGTTTTTTTATTGTTATTTCTTTTTTTTTAGTTTAAAAACCATTGATTTCCTGGCCTTCCATTTTTAAAACGAGTTTTTATTTTATTACTATTTATAAATGTGGCAATGGTGTCCAATAGTTCATCCCGAGGGAGGCCAAACCCACCCTTTCTCCATAGTTTTTAGCATATTTGCAAGATTTTCTTCATCTTTGCTTTCTACTAATTCGATACTTGCTGTTTTTGAATTAAACCGACCCGAACAGAAAACAATTTATGACAGATGACATAAATGGTTCCGAGTTGAAGTTGTTGCTGTTGTTGATTCTCTGTCTTATGTTAGGATTAAAATAAAAACCAAAAACTGACCGTACTACCACCTCGAGACACGCAGACAGCATGGCCGATCTTGACCGAAACTTCGCCAAAAGTTGTAAAATGAACGAATAAATCAATTTAACGTTAGTGAAATAAAGTCGATTGCATAACATTCTATACTTACCTACGTACATGTAGGTTGAAAGTTAAAAATAGATATCTCTCTTATCTTTCAAGACAACTATGGACTGTTCCTCATCATTTTAAAGCAAATTTCGCTCCCTTTCAAATTAAGTCTGAATATGTGTATGTTATACCAGAAATGCGAGGAATGTTTTCAATTTCCGGAAAAACCGGAAGTATTGTTTTCATTACGATAATATCATTTCATTAGCACAAGTGAACAAAGTTTATTTCCAAAATTCCAAGTTTGTAACCAAATAGTTAAAAAGTTATAACAATTCAATATTAAATATTTGAAAATTCATATCTCCTATACTAGTAGCTTTAGAAGAAGCAGGTTAGTGGCATTCATAAGGGTGGCTGGTTGCCTAGAAAATATAGAAATACAAAAAAAGAATT
>JARFJB010001746.1:7500-10159 GCA_036346205.1 Vesta saturnalis
CAAGCCGTAATTAAACAAAACAATTAAAAAATTTCCACAAACTGCTATTATTTTAGCTCATAGAATCCTTTTTTTATTATAATATATAATATATATATATATATATATATATATATATATATATATATATATATATATATATATATACAGGGTGGACAAAAATAAAGTACATATCAAATTATATTTTTTCTTATGGAAACCCTATAATTTTTTATATTTTTAGATACTATAGACCAAATAAAGGTAAGTTTCTGTTACACTTCCTATACCTAAAACTGATCGTTTCTGAAAATTTTGAGAAATATAAAATACATATTGTAATTTAAAAATTGCTTACACCCTGTAACATAGAACGAGCTGCTCAAAATTAAATCTACTGGTTATGAAAGGTTAAGGTATACTACCATATAAAGTTTTATTTCAAAATTATACAGAGTGGTAAAAATTGCTAAAGTTTAGGCACACATTTTATTGAATAACAAAGTTAAATGAACACCCGTATTTAGTGGCTTATTTCGACGCAGAATTATATTCCCTTTAAAACTATATTAGGTTTTATACCTATCTCTTATGCTTTTACGCAAATAGCGTTTTATATTTTACTTATGAATAATTTCTTTATCGTAAATGTATTGTAATGAAAATCTAAAAATCATTTTTAAAAGCATTTTATTGAATTAACAAACTTAAATAGTAAAAAATTATTATTTTAATAAATGTTCAAAGGTGTGTCCATTATTCTCAATACATAAGCGAACTCTTTTCGAAATGGTTGCTGAACCCTGATAAATATTTGGCGTTATGGAACGAAATGTTTTTATTCGTACTTTCATATCGTTAGGTGTCGTTTGTATTGTAAACAATATTTTTATATGTAAATGTAAACTTTCACCCACTCATAATAAAATACTTATCTTTTTGGGGTTTTTAATGGGTACTTTAAATTATAATCTAAACGTTTATAACACTTACAGTTATCTTCGTCAAGTAATATTGTTAAAATTTTAAAGATGTAAACAATTTTGTTTACAACATCTTTAACAATTATTAAAAGATAATATTTTATTATATAAGCTAGAACATTATAAATTAACGTAAAGTTGAATATGTCTCTACTAAAATGCTTTTAGCTCAGATTGGTAGATAGAGGTAATTAATATAATCAGCTGTATTTTGCCACGCTGAAAAAAATACAGGAAATGATCTAATACATACATCATCCTATAGCTTTTTGCAATACTAACTACTAATTAAAAACAGCGAAAAAAAACAGAACTAAACTAACTTTTAATAAACGGAACGTTACATTATCTCAAAAAAATAAGAAACAAATAAAACTTCAAATTAACAGAACAAAATAGCTACCTACTTCAAGTTAACAAATTGCAAAACACAAATAATTTCTAAATTAAGACGTTTCATCTCTGGATAGCTTCAAAAAGATTTTTCCCTTTTGTGGTTCTCTGGAACAGATAGCTAGAAAATACCGTTAGTGTCAGAGTCAGACCCAATGAACTTTCGATTTGTCAGAATTATAGATATGAGAGTTTATTAAACTTTCTGAAATAATCCTGGGAAACAGTAGTCTTGAAATATGTGCCAACGTGTGGATTATTTTTATATTTTAAAAAATAATTTTGTAATCCCTTGAGTTCATTGAAAACTACAAAGCAGGTAAACGGACTGATACCTTTTCTATGGAACTTGACTAGGTAAGAAATAAATTCGATCATTTTACATTTATAAACTTACGTTTAATTATGTACCGCGTTTGAAACTATTTGTTATTAGTTTCAGAATGGGGTTAACATATTTGGTATTGATTGCAACATGTTAGTTAAAAATATTAACGTTATCGTTTTTTAGACGTTTCCATGGTCTTATTAAGAAGTGAGATGAGTTTAAATTCGTTTATAATAAAAAGATCGCTTTCTTTTAATACATGGGGCTTCATTGGTTTGATAAAAAACGAGCTTTTATCAATGAAAGAAGTTACATTAACTTTGATGTAATTGCCGGATCTTTTAATAAACAATCAGGATTAATTTTACTGTTATCTAGACCACCGAGTTTAAGACAGTCTTTTGATATTTACTGGCAATCAAAAATTGGGCTTTTTAGATTAAGAAGATGTATTTTTCACAGAAATTTGCATGGCTGGTAGATACGTAACCACAGGAAAGCAGGAAATTGAAACAAATGCACAGAAATTACTTCTAAACCCGCGGTTAGAATAAATATGACTTTTACTTAGTACACCAACAATCCATGTTACTGGTATTCAAAGCCTTTTTCCGGGAGCACGCTAGAAATGAAAACCTGAGTTTTTAAACAAAGACAAACATGAGGATTTATTCTAATTAAATAAATTCTTCAGGTCTTGGTCTTTAAACCTGCAGGAGTTTAAAATATAGCAACTATTTTACGTAAATAACTTTAATTACGTCTTATGTGGTTTTATCTATTATGTTAGAAAATAATTACAAGATTTTTTACAAGTATTTACATATACATTCACACAGTTGCCTAAAATAAAACTGTTACCTTATGTAATGAGTTTCAACCTTTACAAAAAAATTTAACGCATGCGGTTAAACAGTGTTCTAACGAAAATATGTTAAATGTGACAATGATTCAAAATGACGAACAGACTTGTTCT
>JARFJB010001747.1:0-10607 GCA_036346205.1 Vesta saturnalis
TTAAAACTTACAATAAAACGTACAGAACGAATTATCGTTTTAGTTTTTCAAAATATTTATAGACCGAACGGTTTACAATGGGAGTTTTTAATTAAAACAATCAAAGCAACCCGGCTTAATCAAGGGGAAGGCAACTGCGTGGGAACATTTTTCACATTCCTTTACTGAACGAAATCTTAATTTTACAAATATGCATTCGTTCGTAACAAACCCTACATTTAGGTCTCGAGTTTCAGAGTACCAACAAAACGTCCCTTGATTTGCGGTATGCTCCGCCGTAATTAATTATTAAATCAGTGACATTTTTACATCAAGATCTCTCGTATAGAAATTTTCAACAATTCATCATGGCAGTTTCGGCAGAACACCTTCTTCTCTACCCTAATATACGTTTCCTTTTTCTGTTCAACCCTTACTCAAGTATCAATTACTAACATTCCCACATTTCTTACATAAAACATAAATAAAATATCACTAAAAACATTATCAAATTAAGACTCATTATCAAGATATTTAAACCCGTAAATTATCCTTTCTATTGCGGTTACAATTGCGATTAAAAAATGTTTATTACAATAATAACATTTTCTCGGTCCGCTACCTACATGCTAAATAATTACACTGAAGTTGCCCTACAGAAAGCTTTAGAAGAAATAAAAAGTGGGCCATACAAAAAAATATATGGAATACCGAGGTCAACTTTACATGTTCGGTTAAGCTACAAATTTAAAATAATTCTTCCAAGGCCACAAACATCTTTCGACAGAGGAAGAAGGCACGTTAGTTAATTGTATTCTTGAAAGTACGAAAAATGGATTTCCGAGACGACAAATTGATTTGCAGTTATCCGTCAAAGAATTTTTAGATAAAAAGAGAAAAATGCCGTTTAAAAATAATGTACCGGGAGACAGCTGGTATAAGTCGTTTCTGAAGAGACGTTCAATTTTAACTATGAGGACATCTGAAGCAGTTACACCGGCTTCATCTAATGTTTCCAAATTGCATATTCACAAACGGTTTGATGAAATCGAGAATTATATAAAGTCCAAGAATGTTTTCAATATTTTAGAAGATCCGTCGCGGGTGTTCAACGGAGACGAAACGTCTTTCAATTCTGCCCAAAGTTGAGCAAAGTTTTAGCTCCTAAAGGTGTTAAGAATGTGTATGAGGTGAGACCGTGGACAAGCAAAACAAAACTCGGGCGACTTAGTTCCTCGATGATTATTTTTCCTTAATCAAGTACTTTCTAAACCTACTGGAGACAGTATTCGACACCTGGGGTATAGGTCTCAGTGACAATGGATGAATGAAAGCCGAGCTCTTCGTGGATTATATTAAGAACGGATTTTCAAAGTACTTTGGAACTTTAGAATGTATGTACTGAGTTAGATATCATTGTAATAGCCCTGTATCCCAATGCTACCAGAATTATGCAACCGGCCGACGTTTCTTCATTTAAACCTTTAAAGTGTTTTTGGAAAGACGGTGTGATGCAGTGGCGATGTCAAAATCCTTATTTGCAGTTGGGAAAATAACATTTTGTTCCCATCTTAGAACAAGCTATTTCCCACTTAAAATCAGATAGTATTAAACATGGTTTTAGGACATGTAGCCTATACCCTTGGAATAAAAATTCAATCGATTATAGCAAGTGTCTAGGTAAAGAGACTAAGTGCAACGACGATAACGTTGAAGTTTCATTACAAGAACACGGAACGAATGAAGAAAAATCTATTCAGAAAGCTGACCAGTTTCAGCTGATTACTGGTGAGAGCGTGTTACACGAATTAAAACCTAGTCATCCAGATCGATTTTTGGGGTTAATTAAATACCTTCATTGTAAACAGTTTGTCTTTAAAATAATTCTTACGTGTACATTTTTCTTTTGAATTCGCCAACACTAAGTTATTTTTTCTTTCGGGGTTAAACCGCGTATGTTAACGATTTGTGTCTGTGATCAATTAAGGGAATATTTATTCTAGTGTATGAACATAAACCGTTTTACTTTTACATCGTTAGAACCAAAACGTCCACACATCACCACATGTTTTTTATTATTTCGCTCTCGTAAAAGAATGTCTTCCCCACTCTCGCGAGTCCTGCGCTCTCACTTTCAATTTAAAGAAACACTTTTATTGGAACATTCCTCCTGAATTGGACACGATTATTCCTTCAAGTGGTCAATTCCCAACACTTCACACATTTTACGCGTTTGGTTCTCGCTGAGCACTTTCGTCATGCCGTCTGCAGCGTTTTCTTCACTCCGTACGTATCGTAATTGAATTTTTTCTTCACGTATTTTTTCTCGTATCTTGAATAGTATCTGCTCAACATGCTTACTGCGATCGTTCGTACAATCATTTTCCGCCATTCTGATGGCTGCAGTGTTATCCATTTCCACTGTCCATGTATTGCTGTCTTTTCCCGTTATCTTTCTCCTGAGTGCGCCAAACCAACACACCTCCCTGCTGCATTCGCATAACGTGACAAATTCTATTTCCGCAGTGCTCCGAGCGATGCATTTTTGTTTTCGGCTCATCCACGATACGGCTCCCCCACCATGGTGATCACGTAGCCACTGTACGATTGCCTATCCGCATCGCTGCCCCAGTCGGAGTCCGTAAATATTCTAACGTTTCCATTACCTGCGGTATTTTTGTAACTGATTCCATAGTCGAAGGTTTCTTTTAGATAGCGAAATATTCTCTTTACTGCTATCCAATGAGCTTCACTGAGTATTGGCTCATCTTGGCTAGTACGTGCATTAAATCTGGTGGAGTGTTTGTTACCAGATATAGCAATCCGCCCATCGCTTGTTGGTACCTCTTTCTCAGTGTTTCGTTTACTTGGTTCTCATTTTTCTTATATTTCATGTTCATGTCTGCTACATTTTCCATCGGTTTACATTCACTCATGCCAAATTCCTCCAGTAATATCCTCGTGTAGTCACTCTGATCGATTCTTATTGAACCTGGTTTTTGTTTTATATTGACAGATAAAACTCGTTTAGCCGCTCCTAAGTCTTTCACGTTAAATCTTCGCTTTAATCTTGATTTCAGTTTTTCAACTTCACACTTTTCCCCATGTAATACCAAATCATCCACGTATATCGTAACTATTAAGTTTCTTTTGTCATTGTAATTATAGACCGGGATCCGTTACACTGGGATGCATTCCTTCTTGCAACATGAAATTGTTCATTCCACAGTAATCCCGACTCATGTAATCCGTATAATCCTTTCTTTAATTTCAGCACGTTTTGTCCTTTCGACTGTTCTTCGTATCCTTCGGGTATTTCAATAAATACGTCCTTTTTGAAATCTGCGTTAAGATATGCCACTTCGACGTCAACATGTTCCACTCTCCAATTGTTCATCAAGCCAATATTATTCTTGTCCTTTTTCTCATTACCACGGATCCAAAAGCTTTATCATAGTCCACGTTGGGTCTCTTTGTTTTCTAGCGCTACCACTCTCGCTTTGTATGTTGCTATTCGTCTAGTTTTCGCTTAAAAATCCACATAGTTTTCAGAACTTTTATGCCTCTGGGTCATTTAGTGATCACTCACGTGTCTTTTGACGTTAAATTTTCGAATTCTGTTTTTATTGCTTTCAACCATTCCACTTTTTCCTTACAATTAGTTGCTTGTTTGAATGAATTCGGTGTATCATTCAAAAGTTGTTTTCGGGTTGCTACATGCGTCGTTCTCGCAATATTTGAATGTCCTTCCTCATCTGTATAATAGTCGTTCAGTCAAGTAGGTATGTTTACTTTTCTGCCATTACTTGTTACGGTAATTTCTTCATTTTCGCTCGTTCCTTATTCCTCCTCGGACTTTATCGCACTTTCGTCATCTTCCGATATTTCTCGTTCTTCTTCGTCCGTGTGTTCATTTTCATCTGTGGCTTCGTTTTCATCTTTGTCAGTGTTTCCACACTCGTCTTCGTGATCGCCCCGTTCATTATTCATGTTTCCATTTTCGTCAATTAAAATAAAATTTCACAATATCTTTTTTTATATAAAAACTCTACCGGTTTCACAAATTTAATATTTGCATTGTCAGGAGTTATGTTCGTTCACGACATAACTCCTGACGATGCAAATATTAAATTTGTGAAACCGGTAGTTTTTATACAGGGTGTCACAGAATAACTATTCCTAATTTTCAGAAATGATAGAGGATATTTAAAGAAATATTTTTTATTAATAAACTAGTGTCCGGAAATTTCTTAGTGTCGAGATGAACTAGAAATCTTTAAAAACAATTTCAATTACAAAAAAAAATAATTTTTACATTATAGGAATTGTTCGAAGGTACGACCACCATTTTCGATGCACAAGTTAAAAATAATTTTTACATTATAGTTCTTCGAAGTTACGACGACCATTTTCGATACACAAGTTATAACGATGTGTAATCGACTACCGAATTCTTCGAAATAACTGCGGATGTTCACTAATATCGTCAAACGCCAGAATAATTCGAGCCACTAACTCTTCTTCTGTGTTATAAACCAGTGATTTAATATGACCTCAAATACAAAAATCAACTGGAGTCATATCTTGTGAACGTGCAGGCCTAGAAATCGGCCCAACTCTTCCGATCTATCCATTTGGAAATTGTGCATTTAGATAAGTTTGGCAATTTAAGTGTGCTGGTGCACCATCACGCTGGAAAACAATATTTCTTCGAATATTAAGTGGGACATTTTCAAGCAATTCTGATAGAATATGTTCCAGAAAAATCCTATACACATGACCATCTAACCGTGCAGGCAGTAAGTATGGCCCCACTACATAATTGTCAACAATCCCAGCTCACATATTAACAGAAAATTTCCATTGATGATGTAACCTGCGAACGCCGTGAGGATTTTCATCGCTCCAAATGTGACTATTGTATGTATTAAAATAGCCATCTCTTGCAAAACATGCCTCGTCTGTCCGTAATACACTTTAGGAAATCTGGGTTCTCGTGAATTTTATTCAAGTACCATTCGGCAAATTGTACTCTCTTAGGATAATCAGCTGGAATTAACGATTGCACTTTTTGAAAGTGAAACGGATGTTTCTGGTATTCCTTTAATACCCTCCATACAGATGTGTGGTTTGTATTCATCGTATGGGCAATGGAATGAGTGCTTGTTTTCGGGTTATTTTCAAATTGTTGCAAAACTTGGTCCTCAAAGTCAACATTTCGGACGGTATGATTGACTTCCGAATCTATTTTCTTTACTTGAAGTTCACCAGTATCTCGAATATGCCGATTCAATCTTGAAAATGATGTATGACAGGGACTGTGACGCTGAGGATGCTGTTCCGCATAAATTTTCCTTGCTTTTTTAGCCATATGCGATATTTGTAAAATGATGAATTTTCAATCAAACACTAATTTATCTATTAAATACTCATTTGTGACACATAAAATGACAATTAAACACATTTGTCTAATAAGGAATAATTTGTTACACACGTAAAATGACAACAACAACAACGGCTGCGAAAATAGTTGTTTTTCATAGATTGCTAGGGTAGTTACGAAACGTCGTGGCACTCGAAATGCGCGATTTCCTACAATTTGAAAAACTTAAACGATGTTATACTCGGGAAACTTCGGTAGCAAAAATGCCATCCTAAAGATATACGGCAAATGAATACATTTAGTAATTATCGATTTTTTTAACGATTAATATCATAACTGAGCACATTTTTATTGAATGATCATTTGTAACAATTTCAATTTAGGTATGTATTGGATTACCTATTTCATATTTGCATTAAAATAATTTTTTTAGTTAGTAAACATAACCTAACCTTATTATAAGTTTTTGTTATGAACGAATAAGTTCAAAGGTAAATATGTGATTAAAAATTATTATTAATTTTATTAAATACATAAATAAAAAGTTTACCTCGAGTAGGATTTGAACCTACGACCTGTACTTTGCTAGAGTACCGCGTTAACTAACTGCGCTATCGAGATACAAGCCTCAATCGATGTAAATTTTGTCTTTGGGTATGCAGAACTGATGGAAATTATAAACATAATGAGATTACAATCAAATTACTTATATTAATGGAATGTGAGCCTGCAATATCGCAGACAAAATTTGCATCGATTGGGGCTTGAACCTTGATGGAGCAGTTGGTTAGCGTGGTACTCTAGCAAAGTACATGTCGTAGGTTCAAATCCTATTTATTTATGTATTTAATAAAATTAATAATAATTTTTAATCATAACCTAACCTGTTCAACATCAGCTGTTCTTATCAAGGATTTGCAAAAATGAAGGTTAACGTTTTATAAATTTTTAATTACACCCAACAGATAAACAGAAAATAAGAATAGCTGCTGATAAGATTTTAGGTTCATCTTAGCAATCATCGAATAGGTACATTCTTAAAACTCATCGTTGATCGCAGGTCTAAATATTTATATTTTTAAGAACCAATGACAGGAATCAATCAATTAGCTTCACTACATTAAAACATGTGTCAGAAGGTGTTATTACAAATACGACAAGTATTTATTCAGTTCAAACTATTAGTTTATTCTGCCGACTAGAAAATGTGAAAAATTATTTGTTCGATAATTCTTAGATTATAGGTGTAAATGTGTACTATAAAAACTTGAATGAAGCTCTCAATGTCATTATAATATTATAACTTGAAATACTTCTAATAGGAGAACAGAGCACACACGTTGAAATAACTTCTACGTTTCACAGCAGTGTGCAACTTAATTAGACCCTCCCTGATTGATCGGAAAACATGTTTGTAGAACTATTTCAAATTCTAATACCAATAAATAACTACAGAAGTGTAATTAGTTAGAATCTAATTCACTGCCGCTGTCTTTGTCACTACTGCTGTAATCAATTTCTTCATTATTTTCACCTGTATTTACAGTAAAATTCAGTTCTTCAACTTCATCAATAAAACCTTTTTCTAAACATTGTTGTTCAATCTTTTCTGTATGTTTGCACACAGGTTCCCATTCTTCACGACTAATTGATTTAAATTTATTCTCTGCTAATTTCACACATCTTCAAATTTAAACGTAATACTATTACTCCCTACATAATTTTTAACTTGAGCCCATACCTTTTCAATTGGGTTTAGCTCTGGATGGTAGGGTGGCAACCTTACCTACCACAGAATGACCATGTTCAGCCATCAACTTATCGATTAAATAATTTTTATGAACTGGTCGATGAAATGTAATTTTCTCATAGAGTTCGGGTTGATGGTTTGTTTATTGTTTTGCGAGGTGAACCAAATATACTTCCTTCAGGTTTCGATCTGGCTTCCTTTGTAATGTGCTTAATTGTTCTTCTGGATATGCCTGTTGCTTCTGCTAATCTTACATACACAAGATTGACAGGGATAATAAAATCTTTTGATTCTTTTTCTCGCTTCATAAATTCATACTATTTATAAATAATTTCACGAGTTTGACTGTGAACAACTACTCTACTTATGTTCAAAACGTTTACTTGGCAGTTTGGACAAATAACGATGAAATAGTAAAAAGTGTTGAAAAAGACATATTTTGAATAAAACAGAAGGAATAAACTCAAACGGCAACGTACGAATACAACGTGAAGTAAATAAAGCGAATGACTACATTTATAAGTTGAATAGTAGCATATTTATTTTCGACGCGTTTAAATCATATGCGCATGGGGGGAGGGGGGCGAGTTCCACGACATTTTGAAACTACTCTACAATATTTCATTTTATCTCGACACCAAGCAGTTTCCAGACACTAATTTATTAATAACAAAATGTTTCTTTAAGTGTCCTCTATCACTGAAAATTGGTAATAGTTATTCTGTGGCACCCTGTATAATAAGAGATATTGTAACTAGTAAATGAAACACCAATGTAAATGAAAAAACCACTGCAAATTGTATCAATACTTCCACATCAAAATATCGTTTTTTTTTTGTAAATAACTCGAAAACTTTACAAAAAAATTACAAGAATGCTTTTCGATTAGAAATTTGATTTTCTATCTAATACCAAAATTTCAAAAAAATCGTGTTCCGGGTTCCAAAATCTAATTTTTGGAAATATTTCGAAAATAACAAAATTTTCGAAAAAATTGTAGAAACACTTTTTATGAGAAATTTTATTTTCCTATCTAAAGGTATTGTAACTTTTTGAATATGTTAAGTAGTTCCGGAGATATTTAAGAAAAACCTGTTTATTAAAAGGAAACAATGTAAAAATATGAAAACTTGCAAAAGGGGTGCTTATCCCCCAATTTTACCCCTTTCCCCATACCCCACTGACCGCAAAAGTTGACATCTATATGTGTGCCAAATTTCAAGTTGATACACACACACACACACACAGACAAGAGTTTTTGCTCAAATTTTGGTTTTGAGCGTTATCGAACATTTTAAAGCGATTGAGCAAATAAAAATTTTTTTAACGATACAGTACTTCCCATTCGCTGGATGTGCAAGTAATTCAACAATATATTAACCAAAAATTTACTTATTATAAGTTTTTGTTATGAACGAATAAGTTCAAAGGTAAATATGTAATTAAAAATTATTATTAATTTTATTAAATACATAATTAAAAAGTTTATCTCGAGTAGGATTTGAACCTACGACCTGTACTTTGCTAGAGTACCGCGTTAACTAACTGCGCTATCGAGATACAAGCCTCAATCGATGTAAATTTTGTCTTTGGGTATGCAGAACTGATGGAAATTATAAACATAATGAGATTACAATCAAATTACTTATATTAATGGAATGTGAGCCTGCAATATCGCAAGGATTCACACATACCAAAGCAACTTGACTAATATTAAATTATTATAAGTTTTTGTTATGAACGAATAAGTTGAAAGGTACATATGTAACTAAAAATTATTATTAATTTTATTAAATACATAAATAAAAAGTTTACCTCGAGTAGGATTTGAACCTACGACCTGTACTTTGCTAGAGTACCGCGCTAACCAACTGCGCCACCAAGGTTCAAGCCCCAATCGATGCAAATTTTGTCTTTATGTATGTAGAACTGATGTAAATTCTAAATATAATGAGATTACAATCAAATTACTTATATTAATGGAATGTGAGCCTGCAATATCGCAAGGATTCACACATACCAAAGCAACTTGACTAATATTAAATTATTATAAGTTTTTGTTATGAACGAAATAAATAAAAGTTTACCTCGAGTAGGATTTGAACCTACGACCTGTCTTTGCTAGAGTACCGCGCTAACCAACTGCGCCACCAAGGTTCAAGCCCCAATCGATGCAAATTTTGTCTTTATGTATGTAGAACTGATGTAAATTCTAAATATAATGAGATTACAATCAAATTACTTATATTAATGGAATGTGAGCCTGCAATATCGCAAGGATTCACACATACCAAGCAACTTGACTAATATTAAATTATTATCAGTTTTGTTATGAACGAATAAGTTTAAGGTAATATGTATAATTATTATTAATTTTATTAAATACTAAATAAAGTTTATCGTAATTTGAACCTACGACCTGTATTAAGTACCGCTAACCAACTGCGCCATCAAGTTCAATCGATGTAAATTTTGTCTTTATGTATGTAGAACTTTGAACTTATTCGTTCATAACAAAACTTATAATTTAATATCAGTCAAGTTGCTTTGGTAGTGAATTGATATTGCAGTCACATTCCATTAATTAAGTAATTGATTGTAATTCATTATGTTTAGAATTTACATCAGTTCATACATAAAGACAAAATTTACATCGATTGGGGTTTGAACCTTGATGTGGTTACGGTATTAGAAGTACATCGTAGGTTCAAATCTACTGAGTAAACTTTTATTTATGTATTTAATAAAATCAATAATAATTTTTAAAAATTTACTTGTTTCGTGAATGTCGATAAAGGATATTCTGAAATTTTATTTTAATTAGCTACTTAAAAAAATTTTAATAGGTAATTATAGTAAGTGCCAATAAACTAGTATGAGAATTAGTAGACCTGTGCCAACATTTGAAATTTAGGTGTACCAACCATTGGCCTTATAGTGCCAATAATTAACTTTTTGTGATATTCTCAAAAATTACGATTTTTTTTAAATAAAAATAAAAAATGCATTTCTAAGGTTTTTTTTTATTTATCTGAATGTGTTTACTTGGATATTTGCTTTTGTCAATAACTACTCAATTTGATATGGAAATAATTAAACTTAAACGCTAAAATTCTCTTAAAGTGCCAACAATTGGGGATTTTACCCTAGTTAAGACTATTAACAAATTCGTAAAGAAAAATATACATTTTATAATCGTTTTTTTAAATAGTAGATTGTCTATACAAATTTCATTTATATTTTTTAGACATAAGACCCAATTTTATACTCCACGCATACCTACCTACTTCGAAAACTGTATCATCCCAGATGTAACTTTGTTATCTAGCTTTATGAAACAAAATCTAAAATGTCCACATCCACATGTTAACAAATTAAAAAAAAATAGAATTAGTGTTGATAATACATATATATATTTGGTACTATTTTATTTGGTAACCAAGCGTGAAAGTATGTGACGTGTATAAATGACGTTCTATAAACGTCATACCTGAA
>JARFJB010001748.1:0-127500 GCA_036346205.1 Vesta saturnalis
TTATTCAACGAGATTTTAATAAAGATGAGGAACAGTTTTCTGTTGCTGATTATTTCAATTTTAAAGGTTCCGCTGTTGATGTTTTTGAGCAGTTTTTTTACAAAAGAAGTCTGGAAATCAATCACTGACGAAACAAACAAATACATTAAATTTAAAAATACTACTGACGTTCCTGTTATAACTGAAGAGGACATGAAATGTTTCGTTGGTATTTTAATTATTAGTGGATATAACGTTGTTCCATCAAATCGTAACTAAAAGCTAAAAGTCAGATCTTCACAATGAGCTTATCAGCAATGGTATGAGGCGAAATACTAAATTGGATAATATCGATTAAAGTCACTAAGTTCAGAGAGCTTTTGAATCTTGTGAAAGCTAATTGCCTGAAAAACTTCGTCCCAACATCTACATCAATCACCATGAAAGCATGATCAGGTATTTCGACAAATTTTTTTCAATGAAACAATTTATTCGTGGTAAGTCAATTAGATTCGGCTATAAAGTCTGGTGTCTAAACTCGTGTGATGGCTATTTGATCAATTTCGATGTTTATCAAGGTAAGCTCCAAAAAAATAGATCCTACAGATGCCCAAATATTCGGTAGAGCATCTGCCACTTTGTTGAAAATGCTGTACGAATTTCCCAATGAAATTCCATCCTTGCGTTGTTACATTTTTTTTGGACAACTTATTTTGTGGTACCAGTTTATTTTACTTTTTGAGATAAATGGGATATTCAGCAACGGGACATTTCGCGAGAACAGAACTCCGCAACAACAGGAAGATAATATTATAAAAAATGTAAAGTCTCACGCCGCAGAACAAACAGCATATTTTAAGAAATAGCCAAAAGAAGAAATAGCCATTGCAATAGATAGAAATGACGGCATTACTTTCATTCGCTGGAAAGATAATGGAGTGGTAACTGCGGCATCTACAAAATACGGGGTACCACCGACAGTTAATGTGAAAAAATATTCTCCGGAACAGAAGAAAAATATTTTGGTCCAAATTCCCCAGCTGATTTAGAGATATAATCAAGGTATGGGCGGTACAGATCTTATGGCCAAAATATAAACTGATTATCGAGAATGCGTGGATATTACATAAAAAAACAAGTAAAATATCTAAGCTACAGTTTAGAAGAGAACCTGCCGAAACTTATTTGACACGTTATGCGATTGCAAGAAAACGCCCAAGACGACCTGGCAAGCACACCTCATCATCAAGAGTTGTAGATGCTATTATATTTGACTACCTGGACCATTACGTTGTCCATGCGCCATAAAAATCACGCAGGAGATGTGCTGCCAATATCTGCAAATCTCTGACACGTACTATTCTTAGTGCCATGTAGTAATGACATTTGGCATCGCCCTTTTGGGTTTATGGGTTTCCTGGGATTTTTTAGCCATTTCAATTCGACTAGGTTTTCTAAATTTCATTAAAAAATTCCTATCAAAATCTAAATGGAGTTCACGAAAAGATAAAGTTTACAATAAAAATCTAAGACAATGGAACGTTGTCGTTTTTAGACGTATTAATCTACACACACCAACCGGCGCCTGAATACGTAATCACAACACCATCCAGGTCGTGGTCAAAACATGAAGGAAGAAATTAAAGCTCTAATGTCAGCTTTATTACAAAACGGATTCACCGAAAAACATATACAAAATCGAAGAAGTAAAAGCAAAAAAATAAAGAGGAGGAACAAATAAAACAAAGAACTCTTACCGTAAATAAAAGGAACAACAGACCAGATTAGCAAAATTATAAAAAACACATTATAAAACCGATATTTATAAGACGCATAAAAACATCGGAACCATATTGCCTAACCCAAAAACCAAAATCAAGCTAGAAGATAAAGGCATATACGAGATTCCATGTGGAGACTGTGATCGAAGGTACATAGGGCAAACAAACAGACGAATCAGTGAGAGGCTGAAAGAACATCGGTAAGCAGTAAGATGTTCAATCGACAATCACGCAATATCAACTTTGATAAGACCAGAAGGATAACATCAGCAGAAGGATAACATCAGCAGAAAATCTAACTAAGGGAATAATAATAGAACCTGTAGAAATCAAAAAACGCCCAAACAACCGTAATACCCGAGACAACGCGCAGAGACTACCGAATACATGGAAATTGGTGTTAAACAAAAACCGTCAACCTACAGCACACAGTAAACCTCTTGTAAAACTCACAGAAAAAGCAGCAAAACGAAAGAAGTAAACTCAGGCAAAGAAAGTAGAGAAAGTGAAAGTGAAAGTCAGCAAAGGTATAATTAACGAGAAACGCACAGCCGATAATTGTAGTAACACTAAGCAGAGTAAGCTTACTAACGACCTGAAGATGGCAAATTAGAGTTAGCCGAAACGTCGCCGAATCAACGGTTTATCACAATACATCACTTGATTGTATAATACACATCTGTGGAAATGGAATAATTGTGTTTAATATAGCTTAACGCTTCCAATATATATAGAGATGGGAATGTCAATATCTTGAATTTCTTGAAGTTTCGTTGCAATTGTCGCGATAGCCAATTCCAGCTAGTATACGTATGGCTTTACGTTGCTGTTTAAAAATTGTTACCCACGAATAACTCTGACTCCAAACTAAAATGGCGTAATAAAAGGTGGACTGGATTAAAGTGTAGTAGGCAGTTAAAATAACCTTTTCTGACACACTGTTGATAAGTCTCCGGAGTAGGAAAATTACTTTGTTCATCCTTTTGGCAATTACCTAGCATTACGATTTATTGTTTAAACGCGTGTCGATGACTCAACCCAGCGTTGGTTACAAACTTGGAACTACTATCAGCGATTGAGCGAATGATATTTTGCTAATACAAAATTTACTTCGTAAACAAAAAAGTAATTGCTTACATAACGGCTTAATTACTACATTACAAATATTTTCTTGTGCTTAGCCATATTTCTAATCAAGAGATTAAAAGAAATTCTGCAGGTTAATTATTAGTGTTCACTTGTGCGAAGCGTTGTCAGTCAACAATAAAAATTTATTTATTTTTATGCATGCATTAGTTACGAGAGATTGTCTTAAATTGCTTATCCGTAATTCATGGACTTGATTTCAGAGTAATATCTAAACAATTTTTAGTGCATAGTGATTACATCGCAGACTACTGAGCTAATAGAGTTGTGGTTATACGATCTGCTTAGCATTCGGGAGGTAATGGGTTCGATTCCCGTTACCACCTACCATGTATGAGGTTTTTTCCCATACACATGTAGCGGTATGATCACTGCGTATACGCACACCATGTGCGACTATTTAGGCGCATGCAGGGTAGTATTTTCCCTTCAGAACCCTAATTCCTTTCTTCCGATCCTATCCGACCACACCATCCTTAATCCCACCATGCATATATATATATATATATATATATATATATATAAATTACGTAATGTATGTATTGAGATGGTTAGAAATAGGCATAATAAAGGGGCTAGAGTTTATCGAGCTTAAATTCTATATAGTATACAAGTTTAAATAAAATTGAAGAAGTGTACAGTTCGTTATTAGAAAAAATAGTATACGAGTGTAAAAATATGGTTTTGATGTAACAAAACAGGCTTTGTGGGGTATACACAAGGTTGTTATATTCATAAAAGCCATGAGCTATACCAGTAGCAAGTGAGAAAGGTCAACACGATTCAGATTAGTGTGTACGATTAGTTTCGTTTAAGACATTTAAGTATTTTCACATTTTAATCAACTTATTTATGCATTTTAAACACGTGACAGATATTGATCACATGAAGTACGTTAATTCTAATGTGTAGAACATGATAGTATTAGGTACAATGCATAAACTCTGCGAACTATAAGAAAGGGTTACGAACACAGTATATTAGTAATTCACAGACAAAGTATTTAAAAAGTGCATAAGAAGTGGTAGTGACTTAGAAACGTAGTTAAGAACATGAATAACATTTGTGCAATGTGATATTTAAAATATAATTACAATTTGTATGCAAAATGTGTTAACAATATGGAAATGTGAAAAGATATAGTTATGAACTATGGAGGACATATAAACAGTGTTTATGATAGAGACATATATAAGAACATATTAGATGAACATTTCAAGTGATACAGACGTCTAAAATGCAAGTTAAAAGTAAATTATATAAAGTTAGGTTAAGTACTATATTTAAGAATTTTACAAATTTATAGTTTTTATAGGATAGGATAAGTGCAGAATAAATTATAAAAGCATACAATAGTAGGTTTCCTCATTTTCAGAAAGAAATTAACAGTAAATATGTAATCTAAACATAAAATTAGAAAAGTTGGGTTAACCACCTAAAATTAAGATATGAAAGTGGAAATTTTGTTAAAACGAGGTAAAATGGGGTGAAATACGTGTCTTCTGATACAGTTTTTTATGTAGAATTTGAATATGTAATTAGATTAGTTGTAAAATATAAAATTTGTTAGAGATTAGTAAATTTAGATTTTAATTTGACAAAATGCAAATTTTTGAAGCGAAATAGGGCTTATGAGGTGTCTTTTATGCGGAAAGTTGCCATGATTCCAAATTTGTATTTAGAAAGCAAATCCGAGGTGATTTGAGAAAGTTATGGCATAATTTATGTTTTAGTTCTTGCTTTTGTAATTTTTGTGACTAAGAAGTGCTAACAAGTGCTTTTGTTAACATGTAAGTTAAAAGTTTCGTTAACATTATCGGATTTGAAACGCGATCAACGTAGAGTTGAGATTTCAGAAACAATTGTTTTAACCTATAACAAAATTGAAAACTTAGGTTACCGATTATAATTGTCGATAATATTGTAATTGTTACATTTTGAAATCGTGTTTAAACATCGGGTGATGTGCATTTTTTATGTCAATAAAGTCCTTCAGTTATTTTGGATTTGAGTGTATTTTTTTAAAGTGGTGGAGATTATAAAATAAATTTATCTTCATATTCGGCAAGTAAATAAAAATTTTATATAAGAATAAAATATAAGTTAAATCCGAAAATTTAAATCAACATTTAAATACACAAATAAAATAAAAGTGCTTATTTGAAAGTGTATCAGAATATTTTATAAGTACATCGTATTTACCACGAGGAAGAGTTATCACCAGTTAACGGATTTGGATGAGGGAATATAAGCAGCGCCAATTTCAACAGCAAGGCAGTATCATCGATACATGGAAAGAAGTCTACGTCCAATTTTTTAATATGGAACAAGCCTAACGTGACCATTATTTGGAAATTGCAACAGCACATGTGAGTTAAATTTTTCTATCGTAACCCAACTATTGCATTGATTATTCTTTTGATGTCCTGTATTTATGTTTTTTGTTTGATTATGTATAAATGTTTGTGCGACAACATGTATCAATATCTGAAAAGTCAATGAACAGGTGTAATTATAAAAATAATAATTTTACTTTGAACAAAATCAAAATTGTACTCACTAATTTTAGATCTTTGGTGAAATTTTTGACAGGCTACATTTAATTAAGTTAGTAAGGACGCAACGCATGCGTAATTTGTGCAAATTCCAACGAAGTCTGTTTCACATTGAAGCTATAAATTACAAAATACCATTTATTAATTGACAAGAATATTTCCATGTGTGAAATGAAACTTTTTTTAATTTCACGAAAAAGATTTGAGAAAATTTAATTTAATAATAATAAAAAAAAGGGTTAAAAGTTATTTATTTTATTTGCCAACAATAATTAAAAATCATTTGAACTCTATCCCCAACGAGATGCTGAGTTAGTCCGGAGCATTTTTAAATTTAATTAATTTCAAATAATATGAACCCTATCCCCAAAGTTTGATTTAAATATTAAATATAATTTTTAGCGCAATACATCACAAAATATATGCTGGGAATCCATGATTGTGGCTGAAGGAGCTTAGCTCAAGCCGCCCCCCTTGGGAGGTAATGAATACGTGGCCGTTTACTTTTCCTTTTCGGACCCTTAGAAATATTGTATTGTCTAAATACTTTGTATTCTATTTACTTCTGTCTCTAAAACACTTTTTTGTATTTTTGAGCTAATTTGTATATAACTTTCATAACGCTGATGCCAATTGTTTAAACAGCTTTTAATATAAAACGATTATATTCAGAACTGCTAAAGATATAAATGTGTTTTAATGTCCTAGGACAATAATTTCTGTATTCTTTACAGTCCCTGAAAATACGTTAAACTTTTTTCTTTTCGTATTTACATTGCCAGTACACTTTAAAATTAAGTAAGGTATTTAATGCATAGGTCTGCGGTAGTACCAAAGTACAAATCTATGTGGTTTAAACGGAAGTAGTCGGAGTTATTTTGACCTTTTATTTGCTTTTTAATGAATATTGTATTCTTTTGCGGTGAATTCTCCATCCCCATTCCCCCAGTGCCTTTGTGGCCAGTTTTTGTTCACTTCTTTAAATAACCTTTTTTATGTCTATATCCGCACTGCATTAAGAAGTGCAAGTTAACATCTTGAACTAGCATTTTAAATCGTGTTTTTGCATCTAAGATTTTTTTGGCAGAAGCTCTTTCAATCTCTTGAAATATGGCCCTTTTGGATAAACTGGAACTGAATCTCTGTCTCTGGTAATAGCTAGTCCTTTTGACAGAATTCAAAATTTAAAATCACACACACTCATACAGCCACTGCTATCTGAACTTTGCAAAAAAAACTTATAGGCGAAAATGGTAAAAATCCGTCCTCTACTCCTGGTTTCGGCAGCCCTATAAGCTTATTGTGTTCTCCCTTGTGGTTTGTTACACCCAGTCCGTGATCTTAACTCATTGTATCAGAGTGCACAGTCTTCCGGTTCTATGTTTGAGTACGTGAAAATCTGTCTTATAGCAGCCAGCGAGTCACAGTCACGTGTAATGTGTGTAACTGTTTCTGGTTTCTCACCGCAAAATCTACATCTCCATTAAATTTCTTGATCTTCTTTAAATGGTTCTTAACAGGCACATGTCCTGTCTGGAGGCCAGTAAGGATCCTAAGCTGCCCTGTTTAGCGTGATCATTTCTGTGGTTAGTTTTACGCAAGGTCCGTTTATGTATGTGTTGCTGTGTGTTAGTCCTGGTCTGTTGATCCAGTGTGCTTGGTATTGCTCGCGAATCCATTCGCTGATGTAGCTACGGATTGCGTTTCTTGTTACTCCCACTGCAGGTTCGGGGCCATAAAAGAGGCCCGATGATCCGTCTTACGAGTTTATCTACCTTTTCGTTTTCTTCGATCTCACAATGTCCAGGGACTCATAAAGGAATTACCTTGTTCCTCTATGCCAGGCCGTTGAGTTCCTATAACGTTCCCGGACCAGTTTAGATGAGGCCTTAAAGCTTGATGGTGCTTTTAGGGCCGCCTGGCTGTCAAATAAGATATAGATACGCCTTCCTCTTTAGGCTCTTGTATTGTTTTCCCGCGCGGACTAAAATAACGAGTATATTTCCGTTTGTAAAACGGTGGCGTACCTGCCAGAAGGGATAATGACATATTTCCCTGACTTCACATCGTGTATGCCCCGCTCCAACACACGTCTCGGTTTTTAAACCGTCCGTGTACCAGATTAGACTCCCAGGTGAGAATTCGTATCCCTGTTCATTCCACTCTGTTCGATCCTGAATTATTACCTCGAAGAGTATAAAAAGAGATGTTTTGGTGTCATATGGTCTGTTCTCATATCAAGTACGGGATCCCCAATGCTGTCAATTAAACTCGTATGCTCTGTGCACATAAATTGTACTGTGAACTGTACAATCTGTATAGCCCCAATCTGGCCTCCCTAATCGCCAGATCAAGAGGAGGGAGGTTAAGTAGGGTCTCCATTGCAGCGGTAGGTGTGGTTCCCATTGCCCCCGTAATTCCTAAACAGGCAAGTCTTTGGATCTTGCCTAGTTTTAGTTTGGCGGTTCCCTACTTTACCTTTGGCCACCACACTAAAGCCGCATAGGTTATTGCCGCTATGACTACCATTGTATATAGCCAGTGCACCATACTTGGTCTCAGACCTCATGCTTTATCATTAAGTGCGCCTAACTACCGCAAGGGTAATTTCCGCTTTTCTGATAATTCTCTCAATGTGTTGGTTCCAGGAAGGTTTGGAGTCTAGAATGATTCCCAAATATTTTACAATTGTAAATATTTCAAGAACCATTGTAGATAGACAAAATTAATATAATACCCTGTACATTATTATATTAATTTTGTCTATCTGCAACAAATATTTACAATTTTAAGATTTATATTAATTCTTCGTGGTTAATCAATGTGCAATGTATACTACTGACCTGAAAACGATTAGCTGCCATAGGTACTTAAATAAATGTTAAAATGTATTGACTTTTGTATTACGTATATGAGTGAGAATGTAGTTTCAAAAACGTATAAAATATAAATTATGATACTGTTGCAAAATTTGTATTACGAATTGAACACCGTGTGTACATTTCCTTATTTTTAAATTTTTGTAAAAAGTTGTATTAGTCTAGAATGAAGTAAACTAAACTTTTTAATTTTCCTAAAACGATTTGCTAGCAAAAACTTATCATAATAGCAGTGACCATGAAAACAAAAGAAGCGCGTAAAATTCCGGAACACTTTGAAAAGGAGAATTAGTAGATATGGTATTTTCGGCGAACCAAACCCAAATGTTTTACTTGGTACAAAGACTTTATGAAGCGGTACCCTAAAGAAAACGGCCATCTGTAAGAACTACAACAGTAATCGAGAACACTGTATTAAGAGTAATTGAGCAGCCCAGTGCAAGTCAAAGAACTTTAGGTGACTACGCGCGCAGTTGGGATATTAACGGAAAATATGTACTACCCAAACCATATAATGCACCAATTAATTGGTAAGGATAATGAAACCGATTAGAATTTTGTACTCGTTGTTAAATTTGCAGGAAACGGAAAATTTTTTCTGAATGTAGTGTTCAAGGATGAGTCAACATTTCACAACACTTCTGTGAGTAATGGACACAAGCCCTTTTAGCCGACCTGTAGATCGCCAAGATAGGTGGTCGATACAAGTATGGTCTGACTTCTTCCTATAGAGTTATGGGAAGAGATTGTACATCAAACGCCGCCAATCACCAAGAAGAAATGAAGACGAATCCGTGAAGAATTCGCATCTGTTACACCAACAATGCTTAGCAATATTGATAAATCTTTTAAGCATAGGATTTTGAAATGTATCAAGCTAATGGTGATGTTTCTGAACATCTTTATAATTGTTTGAAATCATATTTTAATCTGCATTTGATGAAAGAATACTTTACACCACAGTGAATTATAATGAGTTTAAAGTGTACGTAAGTATACATTTGCAATTAATGAAAGTGTTAAATTTAGGTCAGCTCCTTTCAACCAATTTAACAATATAGCGGATATCATATCTTTATAGGGATAGTTATGAATTAATATGTAAACATAAAATTGTAAATATTTCAAAACCGTTACAAATGTACATTTCGTATCACAAAACTGTAGGTCGTTTAATTTTCTATCAAATAATGTTATAATATACAGGGTGTTGTATTTAATATAAGATAGTTATTTACATTTGAAACTAAAAATAATAATATGGAAATAAAAATAATAATTTCATATGAAAATGTAAACTTTCACTATTTAATAAATTTATTTTTTGTTTAATGGTGTATATTAAATTATACAATCTAAACGTTTCGATAACTTTAATTTTTGTCAGTAGTAATGTATTAAAATTATTTACATCTTTAACAATTTTAATAGATATTAACACGACGATAACTGTAAGTGTTATCGAAACGTTTAATTGTATGATTTAAAAACCAAAAAAAAAAAATATTTAATAATTTCAAATTTGTGGTATAAAAATCAAATAAGTTATGGTATTTTAAAAGGTCAATGTCAATTACATGCCAAGCTACAAAATACTAGATTTGATAGTAAGGTCATAATGAATTTTTGATCTTCGACGAAAAATGGAATTTTATCTAAATGTACAAATATTTCAAAAACGGTTGTTTATTTATGCGCTTAATAGAAATTGGTTGTTTTTCAGATTAAAAACGAAATCGGCAGTAAAAACTACACCATTCTGTTTAGAATGAGAAAGATGGATTATGTAGCGCAGCTACGAAACATTCTGTATATCGGAAAATTTTTAGGTTATAGCGTGTTTGAATTCAAGCAACTTTTGTATAAAACACTTTTTTCTACTGTGCACAGTTTAACCTCAATTTCGCTTTGTCGTACTAATGCCACAATGTATAAAGGTGTGAAAGGTCTTTACATATATATATATATATATATATATATATATATATATATATATATATATATATATATATATATAAATTCGGTGTCTAGTATCTACCACGTTCTATGGCTATCTTTGTTATTATAAGAGATACATTCGGTTAAATTATCAAAGTTGGGCAGAATTACATGATAATTCAAATACCGATATGAAAATTCAATATTGTTGCCAACTTTCTAAGATATCTGAAAATAACTAAAATTGTCCAAATATTCAATCGGCTATATCTTTTTAATATTCAAAATAAAAAGTTATAAGAGAGACTTTTGATAGCTATATTTGCGCAAAATGGGAAAATGCGAATGAACAATTTTTTAGTAATTATTTTTCGAACATACATTTTTTAAATTAACTATAGGTCCATAACTCATTCGATGGCTTATTTTTTCTGATTTCAAAAATGTATAGCTTTGTATGTTTAAATTATTAGTTAACTCACAATTAAAAAAAAAGATAATTATAATATTTATTAAACAAATTAAAGTGTGCCGTGAACATTTAAATAACAAATTAAGCTCATATTCTACTACTAAATTTGTGGAAACAACAAAAATAATGTACTGCATTATCAAAATAAAAAGTTCTAAATAAATTTAACTTACAACGAAGAGCAACAGCATAAAATATAAACAGATAGCACAATCATAAGTGCTTCAAAATGCCCTCCATTATTTGAACACACATTTGACATAGTTTTAAAATTTCGTTTTGAACTTTTAATAAACTTTGGGTTCTAATTTGTTGTATAGCAACACGAATTTTATTTATAAATCGACTAGATTACCAGGTTTTACCGGTACACTTTGTATTTAATTGCAAAGAAAAAGTCCAGGGGTTAAGTCTGGAGATCCGCGGCCAAGCTATTGGACCTCGATTTCTACAATTATTAAAACGTTCCTGTAAATAGTTACACAAAGTAATCCATTGTGTGCTGGTGTTGTTGAAAATAATTCAAATTTTGAATTACGTTCAACGGAAGGTCGTCAAAATTTCTTCAAATTCGTTTCGTAAAAAGTTAGAAATCTTTCGGAATTGAAATTGTATTCATAAACAAATGGCCCAAGGATTTTGGTACCAATAATACCGCACCAAACGTTTACTGAAAAATCATATTGATCTCTCCTCCAAAAGTATATGAGGATTTTCTTGGGACCATTGAATATGATTTTTTCTATTGCAGATGCCGTTGTTTGTAAATTTTGCTTCATCGGTAAAAAGAATGGTTTTCGACAATTGATTGTTTGCTCGACTTTCATTAATCAACCATGTAGCAAAACGTAATCTTTTCTGATAATCTTCAACATATTTCCTATATGAAAATGATATGGCTTAAAATTATTTTGTTTCAAAATAACCCTTCATCTTTGGAAGGCATGTTCGAACACGAAGAGATGTAGTAGGTTTAAATTCGACATTAATTTTAAAATTTTGAGGTTTAGTAAAAGCCCCATATTTTTTTTAATTCGATTCGAGTTTGGCAAATAATCTCACATCGGGTTGTCTTCTTTCCATATAAGTTTGAAGATATAATCCCGAACCGGCATTAGCAAAATAGCAAAACAGCATATCATTCCTTTCTTCAGAAGAATAAGGCATTAATAAATTAATTTTCGCTATTTAAGCACGAACTACAACATCTTACAACAAATAATTCAATATCTACTATTTGACAGTCAATCATTGCAGAGTTTTGGCTTTAATTGTCACAGCACACCACGGCAAACATTGCATTTGTTTACTAAATCCTATAATTACAATTTCTTGAAAATTGTGAGTTAACTAATAATACTAAACATACAAAGTTATACACTTTTGAAATCAGAAGAAAATGGTCCATCGAATTAGTCCATATCCACCTATAGTTGCCGTTTAAAAAAAATGTATGTTTGGGTTGTAGCTCGAAAATATTACTAAAAATTTTTTATTTGCATTGTCCCATTTTGCGTAAAAATAGCTATCAAAAGTCTCTCTTATAACTTTTTCGTATTTTGAATATTAAAAAAGACATAGCCGATTGAAGATTTGGACGATTTTTAGTTATTTTCAGATATCTTAGAAAGTTGGCAACAATGTTGAATTTTCTTATAGGTATTCGAATTATAATGAAATTCTGCCCAACTTTGCTAATTTAACGGACTATGTATCTCTTATAATAACAAAGATAGCCACAGAACTTGGGTAGATTCTAGACAACCTGTGTGTGTATATATATATATATATATATATATATATATATATATATATATATATATATATATATATATTAATATTTGTGTTTTCTGTGTGTGTGGTGTGTTTGTGCTGTGCGTGCATGCATGCGTGCGTACGTGCTGCGTGCGTGCGTGCGTGCGTGTGCGTCCGTGCGGCGTGCGTGTGTGTGTGCTGTAGGAATCGATAACTAAAGCAAACTAACCAAATTCTTTTGCTAGTTTTACATGTTAAACGTTTTGGATCATCTTACGAGGCTAAAGCCCTAAAGGTCTTTTAATTAATTGAACAACTGTAGAATCAGTAATCATCAGGCGGAATAAATAATTAAACATCGGGGTATTGATAGCCTATGGGATTTTTATACTCACGCGGACCTGATATTACTTAAAACAAAAGATGAAGTGTATTATCAAAGTTGGAAATGGAAGTCAACTTGTTTAATTATGTAATTACGATAAAGGTGAAAGGTCCTTGAAATACAATTACGCTATTTACATTCCCTGCCATTCAAAACAATTTAAGGTTTCTAGTTGTGCACAAGCATTTAAAAGTAATGATGTAAGTAGAATAGCTTTTATAAATCCAAAAGCATTAAGTACTTTATATTGTCCATTTATAAAAAAACGCAGAAAGTAAATGTGCCATGGCCATAAGGAACAAAAACCTGCTGTTATACACGCCTGTGTCGACCTATCGATACCATTATCAACAATAACACTGGTAAGTGATCGTTTTTTATTTTTACCTTTATACCTTATTTTATTTACCATATTTAATTACTTGTACAAATTTTTAATGTTATGAGTCATCATCGCCACTATCTCATCTTGATTTAAATCTGTTGTAAACCTTTACACGATCAACACACATTTTTTATGCTTTAATCCCTACATCTACTGTGTTTTGTAATTATTATTATTATTACGGTTGTATAATGATGATGATGATGATGATGAACATTGGATAAAATAAAACACGGAGTCCTATAACTGTCTTACAGAAAACATTCGTCAGTTTCAAAAATACACCACTAGATGTCTTCACAATCAGCAGCCGCGCCAAGGGGCAAAGGCCTGAAAAAACAAGCTCCGGAGGGATTGAAAGTTGGTTTTTGCGAGCTGTAACTGAGATAAATTCGGTATTTTAGAATTGAAAGTTGGTTTTTGGAAGCTGTAAGTCCAACCAAACCAGTATCTTTGAATTGAAATTCGGTTTTTGTAAGCTGTAAGTTATGATTTGATTGATTGGTTGAGCTTCATTTGATTGATTAATTTGCTTGAGATTAATCTGATTGAGATTGATTTGGATCAAACTCTATTACAGAAAAAAGGTTGATTAGTTTTAAAAAGACAACAGTAGATGGCGTGACAAACAATCAGGGATTCATGACCAAGGGGCGAAGACCTGAGAACAAGTTCCGGAGTCCTGTCTTAAGAGATAGTACGAGAGCCCCGTTATTAGAATACTATTTCAAATTTCCCGCCATAACAATCACAAAAATGGTCTCCAAAATAATACTGGTCGACAAAACAAAAATGGCCGACAAGTCACGTCCACAAAATGCTCGACACCCTCACGCCCTCCAATCAGAACGCTGTATGCGCGCGCATCACCAACCAGGGCTACTGTGGTTGTCTACCCTCCAGGGGTTGGACTGCTAAAAAGAATCTTAATACTGCGAAAAGGGTCTTAATTACGGGGTAAGTAACATAAATACGTCATCAACGCTTTGAAACTGTCATCAAGGGACTGAAAATGGCGCCTGAACGATATCGAGAGCGTATTGGGGAGCACTAACCCAAAGGTGAGAATTATATTCCAGATGAGGCCGAATTTGGGCCTTATACAGCAGAATGAGTTGTCGAGAGGTAAAGTACTGCTTAGATCTGTACAAAAGCCTATTTTACGAGCAGCTGTTTTGGTAGCTGACAGAAGATGGTTGACTGTTTTCCCACGCCGGTGCCCTCACGTTTTAGGGAGAGTACTAGTTCTGGGTGTCGGTTAGCCTTATCTACAAAGTAATCGGTCGCTCATAGGGGCTAGATATATACAGTGGGAGAATGGTTACCTGAAGGTTATGAAGAATTGATAGCTCAGATTCTTGTTTGGTATGATCGAGGTCGATTGATTTGACTGATTTGGTTAAATGCCTTTATTGATCTAATTGTTTAATTTGATCGAGAGTAATTTGTTTAAGATTGATTTGTTTAATTTATTTGTTTGATTTGATCGAGGTTGATTGATTTGGTTTGATATGGTTCGGCTGATTTTATTAGGGGACCGGTTGCTTTGATTAATTTCTGTCTTTTGACAAGGGGCGATTTCAAATTCCAGCCAAAACAAAATGGTTGCCGAAATTTAGTTAAGACTCATAATTAAAAACAGATTAATAACGACTTAGGACGTTCAGGCTTGCTTATAAATCTAAGGTCGTTTCTGACAGAGGTGTTTCCGCTGAGGCGGATATTGTATGTAAAGTATTTTAATTATCATTTTTCCATTACCGATAACTTCAGCCCGTATTACAGAAAACATTCATGAGTTTCAGATCTCAAAATAGTATTACTTAAATGATTAAAACCCCTTTCTTTACCTAGCAAGTTAGAACTAGGGCCTCTTATTTCAAATTTCTCCCTTAACCATTACAGTGATCTGTATATAGTTATAAAATATACCGCTAGGTGGAACCACTTCTGTTACAGAAAAGATTCATTAGTCTATACACAAGTAGATGGCGCCACAAAAATCAAATTTTGGGGCACATGACAAGGGACTAAGACTCGAAGTAAGTTTTGAAGACCTATACCTGTCTTAGAATTAGAATTAGGGCCCCTCATTAGAATACAAATTCAAACTTAAGGGGACAAAGGCTAAGACCCGAAAGCAAGTTGCGAAGTCCTATACATATCTCATAAGTTAACATTAGGTCCCCTTATTAGAATACAAGTTCAAATTTCTCGCAACAAACGATCAGAATGTAGACTTAAATACAAATTCAAATTTCCCGCCAAGGGGACAGAGGGCGAAGCCCCGAAAGCAAGTTGCGAAGTCCTACACCTGTCTTATAAGTTAGCAGTAGGCCCCTTATACAAGTTCAAATTTCTCGCAATAATCTATCAGAATGTAGAGATTTAAATACAAATTCAAATTTCCCGCCAATGGGGCCAGGGGGTGAAGATCCGAAAGCAAGTTGTAAAGCCCTATACCTGTCTTATAAGTTAGCAATAGGGCGAAGACGAAGACTCACGAACAAGTTCCTAAGACCTAATCCAAAATACAAACCAATCAGGTAAAAGGATGCTTGTGTCCTAGTTTAGCACCGCCTTAATGAAGCAATAAAGCCCTTAACTAGTCTTAACCCCGTCTTAACACAGCCAAAGTGGTCTCTATACCACACCCTAGGGGCAACCAACACCCTAACCAGAAGGTTAGACCGCTCTTAATATTGCCAAAATGGCCTTAATTAGGGGATAAAATTCAGCTAACATTAATAACATTATTAACAACTTTAAGTGAATATTCATTAGCTTCAGGATCACAAATTCGTTTAGCTCGATCCACCAATTTTCGGAAGTGGATGGTGATGTGATAATTTACAAAGATATCCATCGGTGTGTGTCGGCTTTCGGTAAACCTTAAAAGATAGTGAATTATCAGTTTTAGATATTAGAATGACAAGAAACGGTAAACTTCCATTAGTTACCTTCTTCATGGTAAACTGTGTGCTTGAATACTATTTATAAAAATTTAAAATTTATGTAGTAATGCTTCTTTTCCATGTCTCCAAATAACAAACGTATCATCTACATATCTATACGAAACTAAATGTTGTTTAAGTGCATTTTGTAACGCAAATATTTGAAATTTTTTATCTAAAAATTAGCTACAACAGGACTAAGAGGGCCACCCATTGCTATACCATCTAGCTGTTCATACGATTTACTATTTCACTGAAAATAAGTCGTTGTGGAAAAGGAATTGTTATATCGTTTAGAAAAATATGGTCTATATAGTCAATAGTTTATTTTAAAGGGAATTTTGTAAAACGTGAAACAACATCAAAACTGGCCATTATATCACCCTCTTTAATTTTGAAGTTATGTATTTTTTTAATGAAGATGGCAAAATGTTTAATATAATGCGGTGTTTTACGTTTGAGGTTGTAATAAATATGAAAGATATTTTGCAAGATTTTGTGTAGGAGCACCAATTGTACTAACATATGCCTTAAAGGAACATTAGGTTCATGGACTTTAGATAGACCGTATAGTTTTGGTGAAAGAGCTGCAGGATTAGTTTCTTTTTTACTTCTTTAGTAATAAGTTAAGTTTTTTAGTTTTGCAAAAGAAACTTTTTGGTAGTTCACGATAAATCTGTGCTGTGGTTCCAACAGTTGTTCTACTTTAATATTGTAGGCTTTTATATTTAATATAACAGTTGAATTAACTTTACTTAATTGTAATATTATTATATTTTCATTAGGTTTAAAATCAAGTAAAACACTGCGCTGACGCAAGAGTAAGTTGCTCTTTGCAGGTTTTGGTTTACGTACATGTTAACAGTTTTACATAGAACTTGATTCGCAGCATCAAAAGATAGAGATTTAATAGAATTCTCAACATTGGAAATTATATCTTCAAGCGGTATTACTCTTGGTGTTATGGCAAAATGTCCGCTCTTAGAAAGCACTTCCACAGCATTATTTGAAAAAATATGATACGAAAGGTTTTTTTTATTATCAAAAGCTTGTCTATTACATTGTTGCTTAAATAATTTAAGTTTTCCTTTTTGACATTTAAATAATATTTAATTTATTAAGAATTTAGCATCTCAAGTAATTCTTACAGATATTAATTATATTTACTCAAGACGATAACTGCAATTGTTATCGAAACGAACAGATTTATATAAAATCTAATAGAGAAATACTCCAGTTAAAAAACCCAAAAGCTAAGTATTTTAATTATGAAGAAAATTAACCTGTTTAAGCTGTAATCCCCGAATCAGACATTGACCTTTGATTATTTTGTCATTTGTTAAACTGACCCTTAAGGTACATCATTATAATTCTGAAAATATAATACTAATCGGTCACCTTATGAATTCCTCACACTACGATGTTTAACATTTCTAGTGAAATTAATAACTGTTGGCAGCCATGTTTTAAATGTTACGTTGGTAAACAAAAACCTAAATATTTGGCATATTATCAAATAAATGTCAAAATAAAACTTTATTAACTCATCAACAATAGAAAAATGGGACAATTTGAAATATAAAAATTAATTTAATTGTCAGGTAATTAACTTAACTTACAATTAATTCGGTACATAATTAAATAACGTAACATTTAAGTTATGATTCGGAATTAAATCTTAACTGTTTTAGGATCCCACTCAACAACTGTTCATAACATAATAAATGGTGATGTCTGTATCATGTACAAGTCCAACAGCTAAAAGAAAGCATTATGGTTATAGTAACGAAACATCACAAGCAATTGGCAAGCTTTGCCATACTCTGTAATTTTGAAAGAAAACATAGTAAATGGAGAACATATAAAGTGAATCGAAGATAGTGATTTTAACACAAACTTTTTAACAGTTGAATTATTTTCAACACATTCCACCTTCAGTGCTTTGGTGCCATTATCTTTATTTTTGTGTCTTTAACTTCTAATTTTTTTTTATTACTTCAGTACCTTATAAGGTTTGTTGCAATTATTATCCTTAAGTAAATTAATGTTTTTTTATTCACAGACTTACAAAACGTACCCATTTAATAACCAAAGTCAATTATTATATAGTTTCATTTTAAGTAATTAAATAATTGTATAAAAAATATATGAGTATATAATGGCAGATCTTGCTTTACCATTACTAGAAACGAAAGATAAGTGGTTTGAGCCTAATTTAGGAAGACGACTTCATGCTACTATTAATAGAAGATTTTATACGAATTCTGTACGAAAACCATGTTGGATATTACGACCTCTTAGTCTTAGAAGATGTGTGCTAGCTATTACTGTTTTATGTGTTTTATCAATTATATATTTTTCACATTATACATTTAATTCTCCTTTAACTAGGTAAGTATTAAATTTTCATAACACGTCTTTATCTTGTTAAATTTCAGTTTAATACATCGAAATACCAGACCAGAACCGAATATTAAATGCAGTATTATGAATGGTCCTCGCTTACCACAAAATCATGATCACAAAACTGAAGCTAGATTACGAAGCGATCCTAAGGTTCTTGTATTCGTTGAAACAATGTATTCAAAACTTGGACGAGAAATTGCCGAGTTATTAGTGTATACTCGAATTAAGTAGGTGTAATATGTTACTGTTAATATAATTTATCGATTTTTGTAGGTATAAAGTTGAAGTGTCAGGCAAAAGTTTACCCGTTTTAACAAATTTAGATAAAGGACGATATGGTGTTATCGTTTTTGAAAATTTTAATAAATATCTTCAAATGGATAATTGGAATAGAGAATTATTGGATAAGTATTGTAGAGAATATATGGTGGGAATGATTGGTTTTATTAATCCTAGTGAGGAAACATTAATTGGTGCGCAGTTAAAAGGATTTCCTCTTTTCATTTATACCAATTTAAAACTTAAAGTACGTTATTATTTGTACTATATTTCTGAGACTCTTAATATATAATTAATGAAACACAAAAAATATGAATCAGTCTTTTAGACTAAAAGTATTTTGCAATAACTTTTGAATATTTGGAAAGTATAAATATTTTTACAATTGAAATCTGTAGATGGCGCTGTGCTACAAAAATCTTACAGAAGAAAATGTAATAATTAACGAAGTCTGTCTTTATATTTATTTATGTCTCTGTGTGCATTTGTATTGCAGCATTTCCGAAAAAATAGTGCTCCAAGTTAGCAGAACTTTATATTGCTGAAATAATTTGACTAAGATAAGAACGGTACAAAAATTTTCAACATAATTCAAGGTTATCATAACCACCATATGACATTATATAATAGTTTGTTTACAAACATAAACTATTATCCATTCACGATCTTTTTGTTATCAAGTAGGCTATGTGACGTAAGCATTTTTCCTGACGTATAATGCTTGAAATTATCAAAGTGAGTTGTCAAAATAACAATTGTTGTGTTACTGAGTTTATCACATCGCTAGATGTTGAATTTTTGTGCGTATTTGATAATGAAATACTCTCAATATAATTTTTGAAATGTTACGAAACATTTCACACCATTTCAAATAGGTACAATAAAAAATTGACATCGCCTAGTAGATGGCAAAAAGTTTATGAAAGCATATTATTAATGGATGTGGCCCGGTAATTAACCTTATTGCTGCAAATTGTTTCAACAATCATAGTTATGACAACTTACTTCACTTTTTGTGACATCTGTTATTATTATATTATTACATCTCGTTTTTTCATTTGACCGAAAAATTTACTCAATATCGTCACAATCGCGTAATAGCAATCAAACTCATGATGTTGCTTTTGGAGAAGAAGAGCAAAACTGTCAGCCCAGATTAAATATCACGTTTGACCATAACACAGTCTAATAGTATACTACTGTGTCGTATAATAATAATAATTGCATTTTGCACTCTGATATCTATCTCTATTAAGTTAATGTGACAATTATACACACTATTTTTTAATACTTAAACTTTATTCATTAATTGATATGCATCTTTACATTTTTTTACTCATTTCAGGATGCCAATAAAAAATGTGTTAAATATTTCATGTATGAAAAATGTTAAAGGATAACTCAAAATGAAATTCGATGTTAAAAATAAAATAGCTCATTGGTTCTTAAACGTTGTAATCAATTGAATGTGGAAATATAATTACTAACATCTGGACCATATAAATATCGTCTAAATATTGCCCTTGTCACCTTCTGTAGTCTTTGAAACAATATTGTCCATCTAGAGTAATGTGTGGACACAGATTCAGGAATGGTGTCTATTTCTTCCAATATTCAGTCTTTAAGTTCATGTTGATTTGCCGGAGAATTAACACACACCCTACTTTTAAGAAGAAATCTGGTGTTGTCAAATCACAGCTTCTTGCAGGCCAGTTAATGTCATCTCTACGTGATATTCATTTTTCAGGAATAAGCATTCTTATTACCTCTAGAGCTTCATTCGCAATATGGCTCTTGCCTCCATCCTGCTGGAACCTTGTTCATTTATTAAGCCCTTCAAATGCTTGTAAGGGAATGTTGTGGATCTATAAAGAATACTTTTGGAATGCGCGGACAGTTTGTTCACATATCCTTGTAAATGAAGATATGCTTTGTCACTACAAAGAATTTTATCAGAATGATTGAACTCCTGCATCAAAGTAGCAAAATTAAGACGGATACGGTGATCATCATTCTGCAAAGCTTGAACCAAGTGGATCTTATAAGGGTGGTAATGTAAATCCTTTTTCAAAATTCTTAGAATACTAGATTGGTTTAAAATGCATGTTTCCTTACCAAACGGTGTGGATTTTGGCATATAGCAGCGCTTACGGCTTTTATGTTGATTTCATTTCTGACAGATCTTCTGTGACCTTGGAAATTAGAACAAATTGTAAAACCACTATCTTCAGATTTGAGAATCCATTACTTAATTAAATTAGCAGATCAACCTTGATGAGCATACTGCAAATCGTGGTGATTTCGAAATGCTCTGTAGACTTGCACATAAGAATGAGCATTTTCATAGAATGCTTCTACACGAAAGAACGCTGTTCGTCAGTTAAGCGTTCCATTGGAAAATAAGTTGCACAAGACAATAATTCAATTGGTGACAGTGAACATAATTAAACATTGACTGTTTCCCTTAGATACCATATATAAAACCGAATTTCATTCTGAGGCACCCATTACTGTGAATTGTGTTCATTAGCCTCTCATTGGTATAAAGCCTAAGGTTATTTTTGTAATGAAGGATGAGTTTGCCATTAAGGTTGGTAGATTTTGACTTCTAAAAAGTACTGAGAAATTTATATTCGCCTATATGGATTTTTTGTGATCATTTATTTGAGTGGTAACTTTTGGTATCCAAAGATTTAAAATTTTTATTCATAACCTTAATAATGAATAATGAGCTTACCATTAAGAGCACTCCATAAAAGGTAAATTGCTTATTAAAATGATCTCAAAACATAAAGGTTGTACCCATTTATATCACACCCAGTTTTATACTCTTTGCAATTAGGCCCTCATTCAGCGCTATTGTAAAGGTAACAGCTGATTATAAGTAACGCCTGTAATAAACTTTCACAGTTACACAATTTAAGCTCGATTGGAAGTAATTACTCTATTTTAAAACAAATTATTTAATCGTTGATCTCTCCTCTCGACAGTATGAAACGGAATTTCTCGAGCGCCACCCAAAGAAATACTCTCGTCCAGCACGTTTTTGGCCCTATACTGAACCTATACGGCGATTAAAATCTAAAAGGGCCCTTTTTTTTGTTACTAAAAGTATTCCTGAACAGGTCAAGATTTGCGTAACGTGCTAGAGCACTCAGGAACACTGGGAGGGGGTTGGGGATACTGTTAGGCTGTCGTGAAATGTTTATGAATGGCTATCTTAATTTCGCTTAAATCAAAGTTTGCAGGAAAACGGGAACTGGGTAATGCATTCCACAATTTGGTCGCCGTGTGGAAAAATGTAGATTGCGCTCATGTATTTGGAGGCGCACTTGCCGTTGTGATAGCGATAGAACAAGGAAAGAACCGAATCTATTCTATTCTCAAGAGACTGTTGGTCAGAAGTTTGAGACGGGTCATTTAGAAGTCTTATAGCGCTTTTTTTGATGCGGTGTATCATATCAAGGGCGTATTGGGGAGCGCTGACCCAGAGGTTTGAATTGTATTCCAGATGAGGTCGAATTTGAGCCTTATACAGTAAAAGGAGTTGTTGGTCTGTGAAGTACTGTTTAGATCTGTATAGAAAGCCCAGTCCACGGGAAGCTGTTTTGCTGGCTGACAAAAGATGGTCAACCCATGAAAGGTTCGATAATACGGACATTCCTAACATAGAAATAGAATTTGAAAACTTGAGATCTAAGCCATTCATATTTATGGTAGGAAATGACCGGTCTTTCTTGGCGGACACAAGGCTACACTGGGTTTTGTCGGCGTTGAACGTGAGTTCCTTCCCCATTCAAGGATACGTTCTAAGGCACTGTTGATTGAGGCTACTGTTTTTACTTTAACGTCCTGACTAGACTTATTGTGGGAAAACAGAACTACAACGTAGAGTGCTGTCTTCTGCAAAGCAATGGATCGGGTTAGTTGTTGAGGAAGTGAGGTCAGTTATGTATATCAGGAAAAGTGTGGGAGCTATTACTGGCGTTAATAGTAGTTTATTTCGAAAAGAAGTCATCGACGATAACGCGTATACTTCTTTTGTCAAGAAAGCTGGAGATCTAATTAATGACCGTATCGGTTAAGCCGAACGAGGTGAGCTTGGCAAGTAGGCACTTGTGCCAAACCTGGTTAAAAGCTATTGAAATATCTAAAGCTACTGCGACTGTTTCACCGGACCTTTCCAAAGTTGGGTGACATATGGAAGAAGATCACCTGTTGAACGACTCTGTCTGTTTAGGAGTTTTGGACAATACAGGTACTAGTTCGGGGTAACATTTTTAAGGACAATAGCTGGAATACTGTCAGGGCCAATCGCCTTGTTTGAGTCAAGCTTATTGATAATTGATTCTAGGTTCTTGTATCGAAAGTGGATTGGGTTCATGGCGTATGGGGTAGATTTCGGCGACGGCACAATTTTACCACAATGATTGAGACAAGAGATTGGATTTGTGAGCAGGATCAGCTACTACAGCTCCGTTACGAGACATCATGGGAGGAAAGGAAGATGTACTAAAGTTTTTACTGATGGCTTTAGCTAATGACCAAAATTTACGACTACTCAAAGGACATGAGACTAATTCTTTGTATCTATGTTTTTCAAACATCTTTTTTGCCTTGGTTATGATGCTTTTGCAACTGTTCCTTTTGGCAATATAGTCGGCGTGATTTTCGACAGATTTATTTCATTTCCAGTTAGTATAGAGTTTATGCTTTTGCGATAATGCATCAGTGGAAGCTCTATTAAACCACGGTTGCTAACGGGCATGACCTACGCGATTATATTTCTTAACATACCCATCCGCCATTCCCTTGCGGGGTAGGCAAAACAATCCCTGCCTCTTATTTATTTTTTATTCACAATCTTTTTCCATGTTTTCCTATCTCCGCATACTTCCCTAGCTTTCGCAAGATTCATACATTGTCTCTGATATGCCCTTTTATTTTTAAAACTCCTTATCTTTCTTTCCTTTATCGTACATTCTACTACATTCAGCCAAGTTTTACGCTTCCTACCAGGCCCGGCCTTTCCTCTAACCTCACCCACATATATTTGTTTCGTTAATCTTGCGTTGTTCATTCTCTCAATGTGACCAAACCAACGTAATGTGCTACTTTCATTTCTATCCATCATCGTCTTTTCCTCACCACACTCGGTCATTATGCATTAATTTCTTATCTTGTCCCTTCTCGTTTTACCACATACGCTTCTCTAGAATCTCATACCCATGGCATTTATTTTTCTTTCGTGCTTTTTTTGACTCACTTCCATACAGTACTGACGGGACGAACACGCCATTATATATTGCTCGTTTCGCAGCTAGGATCATGCTTTCATTTCTCATTATCGTCCACATACTTCCAATCACTTTCCTTCCAGCATTGACCCTTCGTCCAATCTCGCCCTCCAGTGTACCATCTGCATTAAACATTCTACCGAGATATACCAGCTCGTCCATTGGCTGCACAATTTCATCTTGCAGAGTAAATACTCTACTCTCCTTTCCACCTTCCCGATTGAACACCACAATCTTAAATTTCTTCACATTTACCTTTAGGTCCATGCTCTCACAGACTATATTAAACTTCCTCAGAGCGGTTTTCAGCTCATCCACACTGTCACTTAATAAGACTGTCATCTGCATACACCAGCAGTCGTACATTTACGTCACCAACCATTACACCATTTGTATAGGTACATGCTTGTCTAACACATTTATCCATGTATACATTGAACAACCACGGTGACATCACAGCCTTGTCGCACTCCTTGCTCAATATTAAGGTATTCACTCACACCTTTCTTTCCCTTAATCACTTTTCGATCACCTGCTGGAGAGCAACCATCTGATGGACACATCCTCTCCCTGCCATGAAGCCAGGGGGAATGTATAACTCCATACCCATCGCGGTAACTTCAGTTATTGAAAGAGCAATGTTTGATGAGGAGGGTCGTTTAAAGCAATACTCACGCCAGGGGAAGGTAGCAACAAATCTCGCAGTTCGCTCGATTAACAGTGGGATTAGGCACAGGGGAAGTTATATTAGGCAGTGGTTTGATTGACCAAGTGGGAAAAGAACTTGTTTTGTGGACAAGTGGGTGGTTGTAAGAAGTAGGTCCAGGAGATGTGGAGTATGGTTAGGGTTGTCAGGGATTCTGGTGGGATCACAGGATACAGCTAATGCTTCTGCACTATGACCTTCGGGATTAGTGGTAGATGAAAATTGAAGCCAATTGGAGTTGTGGACATTAATATCTCCCAGAATTGAGATATCGTAAGATGGAATCTGTGATAAGCAGTAGTCTATTTTCCGACGTAATGTAATCAAGCAGATCTTGGAAGTTATTATCATTGGGGACCTATATAAACAACTAGAATTTCACAAATTGAGGCCTTGAGTGTTTGAACCAAGTCACGTCGAATTTGTTGTTTTCCAAAGTGGACATCCTCTTACGATCTACGCTGTCCTCAGTATACGCACATACACCGTCTTTAAGGCGAAAGTTAGAGTGGGGGTTGTATGTGAGAAATTGCAGGTCTGGCATATCAGTGCTTCCAGGGGAGACTTGTGTTTCTGATAGAAACAGAATGTTCGATTGCACTTGTTTAAGGTGTAGGTGTACAGCATTAAGACACGACCTGATACCACGTATGTTGCAGTAATGTATCTGAATGTTGGTACTTTCGATGGCCGAGGTCGCTTGAGTCCCGGGCATCCGTATGGGTCAGAATTTTATTCCTAGCAGATCTTGCTCTTCTTAGTTTTGATTTTGGCGTTGACGAATCCCCCCATCCCAGAATCCTTGGGACGTATCTACGAATCGATGTGAGAGTGTGAGCGTCTCGGCCTTCTCACCTGGGGTATAGCGTGTTTTAGAAATGTTTTGGGTTAAGTCGTTAAAAACGCACGATTGGCTAGTGCCTGTTGGTGAGTACTGAAGGAATAAAGGAGATAGTAACCGGCAGCCCTTACCGGACTCAGAAAATTGGAGCACCTGTGAAGTTGTAGAATATTAGAGCTGAAAAGGAAACATTAATTAGTTTACGTTACATCATGCAAGAAAAAAAAATTTTTGTGCGATTGTAGAATATAGTAACTGCACTGGAACAAAACAGGATATTTATTAATCTAATTTAAAAAAAAGATCATGAATAGGTTATATAGTACCCCAATCTGTTTATGATTAATTTTGTGGGTATTGACAGCATTAAGATTGAAATTGTTTGTTTTGGTTTATAATTTAGGTTTCAACATTATTGTCATTTTAAACTAATCAAATCTGTTTTATTATTGTCGTGAATTGTGGTAACTTAACTTTTATATTTTTAAGTTTCACTTTTATTTTATTGATGGGTAATAATAAATAACGATAATGACCTGACTTAATTGCCTACTTTTAGGATTAATTAATTAAAATTAAATATAGTCACAAAGGTAAAAGATTAAGTTTTGAATTTGCAGCCAAAGAATAATATAGTATAAAATATAATGCTTCTTTAAACTCAAAATTAAATATAGTACCAAAAATAAAAGTTAGACAAAGTTTTAAATTTGCAATCAAAGAAAAATGTTCAAAAACATACCAGATAATCTGCAAACTGTACCTAAAATTTGAAAATGTAAACTTTCACCATTAACACTCATAATAAAATACTTATCTTTTTTGGGGTTTTTTAATGGCGTATTTAAATTATACAATCTAAACGTTTCGATAACACTTACAGTTATCTTCGTCAGTAGTAATATTTGTAAAAATTGTTAAAGATGTTATAAACAATGTTGTGAAAGTTGAAAAATTAAAACATAAACATCAGCCTGCTATTAATACAGCAAATTGAGAAACGTATAAAGCCAAGTCTAAAAATTAAATTTCAAATTTTAAATTTAAATTTAAAAAAATGTTCCACTAATCTGATACATTTTGAAATATTGAAAATAGTTAGGAAAAGGCTATATTTAGGCATAGGGAAATTCTATATCGAATTAATGAGGGTTAATATGTAGAAACCAAAAACGGAATAATATACAGGGTGTTCTATTTGAAAAAGTAAACTTTTACTAGTTGGGATGTCTGATTGGAAAGTCAATTGTAAACACCCTTTATGCAATTATGACATTTTCTTTGCATTATAAGAAAGCTCTATCTGTGTACTTGTTCTGATATAAATTAGATAACTTTTGTTTTTCAACGGTTAAGGAGGTAAATTTTCAAAGCTATCTCTGTAATTTCAATTTTTTTTTTATAAAAATCGACAACTCAAAAACGGCTATGTTTAGGAATAGGGAAATATATTGCGAATTTGTTAGGAACAATGTCTAGAATTCAAAAAAGTAATAATATACAGTGTGTTCCATTAAAATTTTTTTTATTATAGTTTGGTCATCTTTAAATAAACAACCTGTATACACGTGAATAATTTTTAGATATGCACACAACTAAACTATAACCCTATCCCAAATTTGATTAATCTAGCTTATATGAAACGGAAGATATAGAAGAAGGCGTCTTGTTGCCGGACCCTGTATATATATATATATATATATATATATATATATATATATATATATATATATATATATATATATATATATATATATATATATATATAACTACTGCAATACCAGTTGTATGTACTATAACCTCCATATTAGAATCAAAATAATACAATGTGTAATTTAGATTCAATTTTTCTTAAACAATGTGATGATGGTTCACTTTACGATTGTTTTAAAACAATCATGGCGTATACCTCCCTCAGTAAAAAATTTACTGGATGTTTGACACGACTCAAGAAGAATGACTGTTTATAAGCATTTTTTCTTAACCGATCACATTTCAAATATTGGATGTTGTCTCTCGGACGCCTGTTTAAATTATGACTCCATATAAATTAAGTAGCCGAATAGAAATTACGTTAGTAAATCTTACGTATGCTTACCTTTCATGTTTGAGTTTTGTTTTCAGTAAAATAAAATACAACTTATTATACGGTTGCTGTATATACCGATTTCGTCGAAATTTTGTTCCTTATACATTTTGGTTTAAGGTTATTGAATATCCAACCGAAGTCAAGGAAAACCATCATTAATTCGACGGTAAAGAACGAACTGTTATGACTTTAAGGCGTTGTCCATTATTTGGGGTCACACTGTCCAACAACTTCAGTTATACACCAATTTTGTTGGATAAACTACCAAACAGATTTTCTCGATAGAACGATTTTGTATGACTTTAAAACATTGGTTATTATATGGGGCGACGTACGACAAAAAACTTTGATTATACACCAATTTCGTTGAGAAAACGACCAAACACATTTCAGAAATGGCTTAAAATTTAATGTTATGGTTTTACGGTGATTATTTGGGACCAAAAATGACCAAAAACTTGTTTTTTTAATGTCCTTAGGAAAACGATCAAATGCATGGACAAAAACTAATTGCAATGGTTTTAGAGCATAGATTTGGTACATGATGCCAAAAACGTCTAAAAAAATCTTTATCACCCCTCTCGTTTGCGAACCCGCCGAACGCATTCCTTTGATTGCTGTATACCTTTTTTATTCGTGGACTGTGTGGCTACGATGGTAACACTTTTAGTCTTCATATATGGTAAATATTGTGTAGACCCAGCGCCTTCTACAGCGTGTATGTACAGGGTGTCCCACATAAGATCCTCTATCCCCTTATCTCGAAAGATATTCTGTTTAGGAAAAAAAGTTAAATACAAAGTATTACTGTTTTTAAGGGAACTTTTATATTTTTATATTATATACCTGTCACGTATACAGGGTGCTCAGTTTTTCATGATCAGGAATCAACTCTTAAAAATTAAATGGGACACCCTGTATATTATTTGGATATGGATTCCTCATAAAAAATAAGGGTGACTTTCAATAAGATATTATATATAGCCTGTCCGGTAGAACTGAACGGGTATCGGATTAACAAGGAGGATTGTCAATATATGGTTCTATTGTGCTTGAAACCGCCTTAATGCTTTGCTGTCTCGTACTTATTGTACGTGACAAAGAAAGATGGATATATTATGAATAATGCCTCTATTTCTGCCGAACAAAAGCGTTTGCAACTTTCACACATAATGACAAGGCAATAAGAATCAGATGCAGGTAGAATAGAAATTCAATAGGTATAATAAAATGCCAGTGGTTCTCAACACTGCTTTAACATTACATTTAAAATTTATGGAAGAATGCAAGTTTTTATAATAAACATTTATAAAAGCCATTCATAATAATGAATATTCGATTAAGTATAGGTATTTCAATTTACATTTAGAAAGTTCATTGTATACCTAAGTATGGTAATGACGTTTTAGTGTACTCCAATTACAAAAGAATCCAAATAAATATGCAATACTGTAACAATAAGTAATTAATAATAGATTATTATACCATTTAGTAGGTACATATAGGTATAAATAAAACAACTGCAATATCTATATTATCATTATTCTTTGAGTAAGCGTTTATATAAACTAACCATTAATATAATGCCGAAAAAGTTGAGTAAAGAAATTCTTTGTAATTTAATTAATATTTACTAACTATAATAAAAATGTATTTGTTATTGTTGTTATAAGTATAAGTGAAAGGTGTCAATTGAAATTACTTATAGGTAATTAGTAATCGATTATTATTTTTATTATACAAAAGTTGCATTTCTTCACAAATTATATAATGTTAAAGCAGTGTTGAGAACCACTGGCATTTTATTATACCTATTGAATTTCTATTCTACCTGCATCTGATTCTTATTGCCTTGTCATTATGTGTGAAAGTTGCAAACGCTTTTGTTCGGCAGAAATAGAGGCATTATTCATAATATATCCATCTTTCTTTGTCATAAATAAGTAAGACAGCAAAGCATTAAGGCGGTTTCAAGCACAATAGAACCATATATTGACAATCCTCCTTGTTAATCCGATACCCGTTCAGTTCTACCGGACAGGCTTTAGCTATCTTTCGTCGTTTAGGATTTAATAGCCGTTTTATTTATTTTTTTGCTAAAAACGTATTTATTTAAGGTAGTAGGAAAAAATATAAGTATATAATATTTGGTGAATCTGCCATTTTTATATTACAGACAATACCACAATATATAATTCTAGTTGTTTACTTTGGCTACAAATTATAATAATAATAATAATATTTATTTGTTACCATTTGGTGTAGAATATGTAACAATTTAAAACTAGCAATAAAAATATTAAAACGACTAGATAAAATATAACATCACACATTATATATACTCGTTACATTCTTAAAAGCACAAGTTATGACAAGAAGTATACTCTTGTTACTAACTAAATATCAATTAGCTCGTAGTTATTTAAAGTTACATTTATGTATTTGTTGATTGTATAAAAGGAATATGTGACTAAGAACTTGCAAAGATCCTTTTTAAAGTTGAAAATACTTTTTGCTTCATTTATGTCATTACGTTGTCTGTTAAATAGTTTAATAGGTTTGTAAAACTGACTGTTTAAATACATTGAGCAGTTGGAGTGTGGTGGTACTATATTATTAACTGAACGAGTTCTGTAAGAGTGAATATCGGAGTGTTTAATGCACTCATTTCTATGTATGTATATGTATGTGAAGCTTTCATATACATATAAACTAATAAATGTCAAGATATCCAATCTTACAAAAAATGTACGACAAGATTGCATTACAGGGTGATGTCAGAGATTGATCTGATCGGGATATATAAAATCACCTATAAGTCGATAATTTTAAATGGAACACCCTGTATATCATTGCCAATTTCAATTGTTCACAAAAAATTAAGGTAACTTTGTATAAAATAACCTATACCCATCTCTTGCCATTTAGAAAATATTCTCTATTAAATATTTTTTATGCAATAAAAAATACCTTTCATTTAAATTTAATGAGGAAATACGTTACAAATATTTTTTAACGGGCGACTGTAGTAGATTTTCAACGATATACTGTAGTTTATAATATGACTAACATGTCTGTATTTTCTGGGAAAATCATTCTCACAAATGATCGATAAAGTAAGATACCTATGTTCAATATAACAACAATATTTAATCTTTTATTTCAACGACTTACGATATTTCAACAAATAAAGAAATGTTTTAACATTTAACAATACGATAAGTTTTGTGAACTATTAAGTAACAAGAAGTTAAGTTAATAATGAACATTTAATTACAAATTAATTATTATGTAAAAACAAACAAAACAAATACATATAAGGAAAGAACCAATAAACTATACCTAACACAAAATGGAAAATTAAAGTAAATGTGCTACATGGCCTCCATTCTGGGCAATACAAGTTGTGTAGATGACTTCTAGTTTTCTTAGAGCGTTTCTTACTGCAGCACTTTCATTGGTATTTTGAATTTCTTCCCTTATTCGATTCCTGAGATCATCAACATCTTAAGGTTTATTTTTATAGACTTTATCCTTTAATGTTCCCCACAGAAAATAGTCCAGGGGGGTCAATGACCTCTCATAGTTCCATTTTCAATGTTTATTAGGATCCATCCATTTGGTAAATAAATTATTATGTTACTGACCTCTAGTAACGGTCTGATATTGTTAGTCAGTAGCTCCAGGTACCTCCCACCATTTAAATGGTTATCCAGAAATTGAGGACCTATTCTTTGATTCCTGTAAATCGCACACCAGCAATGAACACTACCGACCTTGATTTTATGTTTTTTTTTTTTGAGACCAATAGTAAGTATTCTTTCTATTAAATATCCCTGAGGTAGTAAATATCGCTTTCCGTCCAACAAATTTTGTTAAAAATTAGGGTAAAAATGATCCATCATTAAGTTACAATATTCCAAGGTAGAATATGATCGGGTTCTTGTTGTAATTTAGCGAACTTAAACGCCCTGTAATTATTTATTTCAGCTCCTATGGATATTAGTTCTCAATATTTAAGTCTGTTTCTGCATCTCTGATGGAATTTTCTGCAAATTCTTAAATACAAACATATATTTAATTGCGTTTCATCATCCAAGATATTTTAGGTTTATTTCTTTTTCATATTTTAAAACACCATGCTGTTCGAGATCTTCAATTCACCCAAATATGGTCTTTCCGGTATTTTCTTCCGGATACCATATGCTAATATTAGTGCAATGCTTTTGTTATTTTGGAAATAACACTGATATAAATTTAACCATTCTTGGCACTATAAAATTATAACTAAAGATAAACTTAACGCACAACAAACCAAAATTATTATTTGACAATTTTGTTTATTTTTCCAAAGCACTTTATTTGTTTTCCATGGCAATTTTAATTTTTTCAGCTTAGTTGGTTTTAAATCAATATTTGGTTTAATTTTACGATCCGTGAATGATTTTCTCAGAAAATACAGACATGTTAGTTAAAATTATAAACTACAGTATATTGTTGAAAATTCTACAGTCACCCTTAAAAATATTTGTAAGTATTTCCCTTAAATTTAAACGAAAATTTTATATATATATATATATATATATATATATATATATGAAATGTTTATTCTGTTGTATTGATGTTTCTGACTCATACAAAGTTTTGAAATCTTATTTGCCATTTTCAAGTTTTCCTTCAACTGATTTGTTCGGCTCCGTCAGTTGGAGAAAGAGAAAAGTTGAAATGGCAATGAGACTTTGCCGAAACGTCGTTTTTTACTGGCAGGAGTCAGAAACATCACCAGCAGACGCGAGACAATGCCTGATTCATACTACACTGAAACTAAAATCAACATATATATATATATATATATATATATATATATATATATATATATATATATATATATATATATATATATATATATATATATATATATATAAGTTTACGTAGCTAACAATGCATTATATACAAATATAATGGACAGAAAGTGAACCTGGCCCTCCAAAATGTATTACCCTGTAGATATTCAATATTGGTAACATGATCAAAATATTGATCTCCTAAAGAGTAATAAGTGTCCCAAATGTCAAATCGATGTCTTAAAAATTGTAAGAGTAACTTAAGAAAAACTACGAAAATAATAAAACTTCAACACCCTGTATCTTCTAAATGAACTGTTTCCAGACCAATATTTATAGGAAATTTATTTCTTAACATGACCTCCGGACTCTCCCCCATAAATATTGACATGTCTTTTTTAAACACCCTTTATATAAATATTTAAAGTTTAAATTTATTTAAATTTTTTATTCTGATCGAGCTTTCATTAAATATATTAACTTCTTCAGGATCTAAAATACTAAAATAAATATAAAATTGGACAAAATTAGAAACTTACAGAATTATATTAAAAATTATTATTAATTTTATTAAATACATAAATAAAAGCTTTACCTTGAGTAGGATTTGAACCTATGACCTGTACTTTGCTAGAGTACCACGTTAACCAATTGTGCTATCAAGATTCAAGCCCCAATCGATGTAAATTTTGTCTTTATTATGTAGAACTGATGTAAATTCTAATTATTAATTATTAATATAATTGAGGTAAACTTTTATTTATGTATTTAATAAAATTAATAATAATTTTTAATTACATGTTTACCGTTGAACTTATTCATTCATAAAAAAATTTACAGAATTATAGTTGTTTTTTTTAATTAATTGGCAGTGGCATTTCTAACTAGATATTATTTAATTAAATCTATATGTGAAAACATATAGATTTATTAATATAGAGACAAAGAATGTTTTTTTGTTTTTTTTGGTAATATAAAAGACTAATTAAATTGAAACTAATATAAAGGACCACGCCATTTTCTTACGGAAAGTGGCCTTCTGTTAAAATGTATAATTTTTTGATGTGTGTTAAGTCTTGTCGTACTCATCAATAATGTCTAGTTTTAGAAATACAGGGTGTTAAAGTTTCAAAACAGCTACTTTGCCATGTTCATTATTTTTGGTTTGAAAGCACTGATGTTCGTCTTATCTTTTAAATGCGATTTTACATCTTTATAGGATATGTAATTGTACACAAATATATATATATATATATATATATATATATATATATATATATATATATAAGTTTTTTTTAATTATTTTGTTTTATTACAGCCAGAAAAAGCTACTGTGAAAGACTCTTCATTGGATATGACATTGTGTTGGTTAAGAAATAGTTATAAGTATATTTATACAAGGTGATTCATCAGTTTTGTCCCAATCATCAATTCTTTTTAAAATCAAATAACGGAACTCTCTGTATGTGGAAATTGATTTTGACTTCATTTTATCCTTTAGTTAGACAGATTAGGTACTACTTAAGATTATACAGGGCGATTCAGTGATTTTGCAAAATATTAAATTTAACAATTAATCGAAAAACCTTTCTTTTTTTCATCACTCTGTATCTAAAAATTGACTCGGTCAAGGTATATTGATTTCAAAATCTTCAAATACAGTATATTATAATGATTTTGTTCGTAAAGTTTCATTTCAATCCTATGAGTATACTTGAAAATAGAGTCTGGCAAGTTTCACCAAGACATATCAAATGAAACTGTTAGCGTTTTTAAAGGAACCATTATGTTATCTTCTATGTTTTATTGTTTAAGCTGGATTGAATTTGTAAAGTCCAGAGAGTAGTTTTAAATTATGATACATAACTCAACATGTGCACATGATGTGCAAAGTAAAAACCATAAATATACACGAAACACATTATTTAACTTGCGTGTAATGTGCCAAAAGTCAGTAAAACGGTAATTAACAGGGAAAAGGAATACGTCTAGTATTTGTACTGTACCTATTATATTTATACGTTAACATATAAAACTATATTTACACCAAAAACTAATATTGGGACTGTGTGGTAATAGGCAAACCGACCAGTAGCCGTTTGGTTTTCGATGTACTTAGAGCATTGACTAAATATTATTTAGTCGATGGTTAGAGTTATAGTATAGAGGGCTAACTAATATTTTGCCGTGAGAGTTTAGAACGGTTATACTTTGACCCAGAGAAATAACTGAAGGTTCCAAACGGTAGAAAATATTTTATAGTGTAGGTTTGACAACGAAAAAAAAAACAGAAACAACAAAAAAAATTGTGGGTAGATAGTGCAAAGCTTTCCTCCTAAACTGACAGTCTAACTATAGTATGCCTATCTGCAATTTAAGAAAATCTGAAATCTGACTTACCGAATCCCATTAGATTTAGTTATATCATTTTACTGGCATTATAATAAATATTTTATTTCTTATTACTGTTACATTTAATCGTTTAGTATAAAAATTGAAATATTTTTAAATTGGTATCAGAATCCTTGTCCCAGTTTCGATAAAAAGATTAAAAGGTGTTTGTCAGTTATATATACCTATTCTAATTAACAATAAATAAAATACTTCGCCAGCAGGTTTAAAATTTTACTATGCTAGATATTTATACCTACCAACTGTTTAATATAAATACACTGATAATATTTCAAACTCAATATCTTTTTCATTTCAAGTACCGAACTAACAGCGACTTCTCACATCAATAAAAAATTGACAAACATCGAAAACATTCGATATTGTCAAAAACAGGCATAGAGTTCTTCATAGGAACACAAATACATCAGTTTAAATGAGTCTACAAAAATAATTCAGTATTTTTAACCATTATCGGCTTTAAATTCATGTTTTGCTGTTACATTGTAACTTCTATAAAGTGACAATAGTAAATAATACCTACTATCATGCAAACGGACGAAACATCCTTTGTATTTTTAAAATAATGTAAATTATGAAACAACAGACAACCTAATTTTGTAACTTTTGGTAACATTTTGTATAATGAGGATTATGATTTTTTACCCTACTTATGTGTAACATACCTATTATCATAGTAGGCTGTTGTTAGTCTTTGTAATTGTTAGTTATCTGTCAAACAGTTTTCAAAGTGTTTACGAATCTATTTAGCTGTTATTTTAAGTTCATTGTTAAGTTTCTAGTGAGTGGGTTATTAGTTATAAGTTAGTGTTACTAAATGTTTTGTTTGTCATTGTTAAGATTCTTCTGCAATTTGTTTTTATTTTGGTCTGTACGTAAGTTTTAATAATTATTTATTTCAAAAATGGCATTCATAGCTCGTTTAAACTGCTACACATGCAATAGGTTATATATTCTTAGGCAAATGTCTCAAATTAATGCAGAAAGGCAAGATATTGCTATTAATCGATGAGAAAGCTATTCCTCCTTTAGAGTTAAACCAAGAATCCAAAATATGCTTTAATAGTAATCAGTCAATTTTAAGATCAGACAAATCGAACAATCCAATTGCATTACATTAAATATTTTAAGACAATTTACTGACAAATGCATTCTATGTATTCTCAATACAATATACATAGACTCTCTCGAATGTAGTTAAAATATTTGTTATTAAAGATATTTATCCTTGTAACAAACGGTATGCTTACATCATCTCGATGATAAAGGCTTTATATTAGAGTCACTAATTGAAGGTTTACAATATGTCACTAAACCGTATATTTGGAAAGGCAAGAGGTACAATTTTTGAAGGCCTCAAAAAGCTGCTAGTAACACTACCAACCGTTACAATGACATTAATATTTCTGATGAAGAATTTGTGATTTTGACTTCAATAAATATAGCTCAATTTCGTGAACTTTTAACAGTATGTCAAAATAATGACAACGAAAGTATCTCAGAACTACATCTGCTAAAATTTTTATGTAAATTGTGACAAGGGTTATCAACAATTTTAACAATTATGTTTTACGATCCTAGCAGTTCAACTACTAGTCGCATAATATCTAAAGTGACGATGTTAATTATTCAGTACTTTGTCCCTAATAATATTGGATTTGGAGCAATTACAGGAAGAGTACATCGAGATATGTAACACCATTTTCAAGTGAACTTTACAACCCTCAACCAAATAATCAAAAGGCCATAGCATACATAGGTTGTGCATACTGTAACATTGAGGAGATTAAATCAAACTACATTTTATGTAAATCGATCAAATTAATTTTGGACAATGTTCAGAAATCTGTGGAATCAGTAACTTTAGAATTCTTGTCAATGCTATTATCATAAGGGTGAAAATTGGAAATTATCATACAGGGCCCTTATTTTTCAGATGACGCTGCGATTCTAAGAAACGATTTCGAAAACGATATGAATGGCATTCGTGAATGGTTCACTGACGCTGACATTTTAATTGTTGATAGAGGTTATTCTTCAGGAACTTGGAATAGAGTCGAACATGCCTCCTTTGCTTCCATGTGGTCAGAGATAACTGTGTACTCAAAATGTGAATGCGTGAAGGTTAATAACAAAAACTAGATGGATCGTTGAATCTAGACACGGACATTCTAAACCAATGTTTAAGTTTTTGAAAGGAATTGTTCTATTCCACCAAGTTAAATATATAGGAGATTTATACAGAATTGCTGGAGTAATGATTAATCGGTTTCACGGATTAATCGAATTGCCGAATTTGACTGTTGATCTGGCTAGGGGAAGCTTGCAAAAGTCAACAGAAGTTAGTGTAGTACAAGCCACGGTTGAAAATGACAACCTTCAATAAAGAAATGGGCAATGCAGAACACTAACGCACTACCATTTTCCACATTTACCTCGACTAATATTAGAATATTTACAAAATCTAACCATCAGCGTTTATCAAATTAACTTAGCTCCATCCTATATCCAAGATCCTTTTCAAAGAGAAAACAATGAAGTCTTTGAAGTTGATGAACTTACTGACGACCCATGTTTTTTGAGATACCGGTTGTATTCAAGATTTAAAAACTCTGGGAAATATATGCTATGGATAGTGTGGAATGACGAAGAAAATAATGGAGCACCTATAGTTGGCTATTACGGCACTTGCAAATCTGTAGCCAGAACTGTTGGAACTTGTTCACATGTGGCAAGTGTCTTATGGTTTCTTGGATTTGCAAGGCATCAACCAAATACCAACTATCCTTCAACCACAATTTTAAATTATGTTGTTGATGCCTGAAACAGAAACCATGATAATGCTGAAAACTATCCCGAAATAATTGATTGAAAAATCTGAATTTCTTTGTGTATCTATGCTAAAAATTGTTTCAATACCTATATAAAACATAACCCATTGTAATATTTACTCGCGTCAGGTACTTGTGTATAGAGACATTTTCCAGTATCTTTAAATTAATAAGGGCCACTTTCTATAAGGATTTAAAAACGCTGAAAATTTCAATTTGACATGTCTTGGTGAAACTTGCCAGACTGTACCCGCAAATGGACTCATAGAATTGAAACGAAACTTTAGGAACAAAATCATTATAATATGCTGTATTCGAAGATTTTAAAATCAATATACCTTGACCGAGTCAATTTTTAGATACAGAGTGATGAAAAAAGAAAGGTTTTTTGACTTATTGTTATATTTAATATTTTGCAAAATTACTGAATCGCCCTGTATAATCTAGTAGTACCTAATCTAACTAAAGGATAAAATGAAGTCAAAATCAATTCCCACATACAGAGGGTTCTGTTATTTGATATTAAAAAGAATTGATGATTGGGACAAAACTTATGAATCACCTTGTATAATATATATTTATAACTATTTACTTAATCAACACAATGTCATATCCAATGAAGAGTCTTTCACAGTAGCTTTTTTTCTGGCTGTAATAAAACAAAATATTTTTTTTAAAAAACTATAATGTCAAAATGTGTATCACCCTGTAAATAAGATTGTATAGTACCATTTGTGTACAACTACATATCCTACAAAGACGTAAAAATCGCATTTAGAAGATAAAATGAACATCAGTACTTTCAAACCAAAAATAATGAACATGGCAAAGTAGGTATTTTGAAACTTTAACACCCTGTATTTCTAAAACTAGCAAGACCTAATACATATAAAAAAATTAGACATTTTACCCAGTGGCCACTTTCCATAAGAAAACGGCGTGGTCCTTTATCTATTTCTAAATTTATGTTTATAATCATTTAGTATATTAGAATAAATGATATTAAAACCTTCAATACCTGTTTTTTTATTAATAGCTAAATTTTCACTATAAATTTCAATCATTTCCAAAATGATTCTTTTATTTAAAAATTGTTCATTAGCGAAAACAAAAAATTATTAAAATCAAATACATGACTAAAAGATTCTGAATGCTCTGTTAAACTGCAAGTAAGTTTTTTTAATTTACAATCACATTCATGTGAATTTATCCTTAAATCTAAATTATGGGAAGTTTTGCCCTATCATGAATTGCAATTTAAATAGTTAATTTTGTAAACTGCATTAGATCCTTTTAATATAGGAGTTTTAACTTTTAGTTTAGAAAATAACTTTTGTAAAGTATTAATCAGTTTTATTGTAATTTTGTGTTCATTATTTAATATATTTAAAATTTTTTGGGTTGTTATTAACTAGTGTAATATATTTATAATTTATATTAAAATGTCAACATTGTTAGTATTATTATTATTAGTACTACTAGAATTTAGGATTAAAATATTAAAAAGTAATTTATTTAATAAATGTTTTGGGTAAGAATTTTCAAGTAAAATACCTTTGAATATTTCTAAATTTTAATAGAAAAAGGGTTAACATTCAAAAATGAAAGGAATGATTTCCCAAAAAATGTTTAGATTTAAGTTACTAATTGTAAATGTCATCCCAATGGTTTTTTACACTTTTTTAAACTTTAAACTTATTTGTAAATAATGCAATGGCATCTAAGCTTATTAAAACATAGTTATTAGGTAATTTATAATTATTAATTTTTTTAGCAAACCTAAAAGAATCTTTGATGTAATAGTTATTATTACAGTTGTAAGAATTTGTTAAAATATCACTAATAAAATCATTTAAATTACTATTAGGAGTGTTAATACTAGAAGAAATTATGGGTCTAAAACAGAGATTCGGTTTGTGAATTTTAGGTAAAGCATAAAATTTAGAAAAAACTGGATTATAAATCACAAGATCTTTAGAAATTTTTTCATCAATCATATTTTTTGTTTTTAAATTTGAAATTATTTTATTAGACTTTTGTTGAAATGTGCTAATTGGATCAAGTAAAAATTGTTATAGTATTTTAAGTCATCTAAAACAATTAAACAACCTTTTGTTTCAATTACAACTGTAATTTTGTCAGGTATAGAATATTTGACTAAATTTATAGATACTAAGATAAAAAATAACTAAAGTGATGATGCTTCTGATTTTTCTGATGCTGTTAAAAGTACAAAACAGTTTGTAAAAGAAATTCCAAATATTGTAACCAAAGCAGATAAAGGCAATGTTAAAAAAAGTTTATATAGAACATTGTTTAATTCTTTAGATGACATAAAATGCTATAAAAAAATTTGCGTTATCCAACTAGCACGTTTCAACATAAATCTAATAAATTAATTTCAAAATTAAAAACAAAAAATATGATTGATGCAAAAACTTCTAAAGATCTTATTATGTATAATTCTGTTTCTGCAAAAATTTTATGCTTTACGTAAAATTCACAAACTGAATCTGTATTTTAGACCCATAATTTCTAGTATTAATACTCCTAATAGTAAATTAAATGATTTTATTAGTAATATTTTAACAAAATCTTACAACTTTGATAAACACTATTACATCAAGGATTCTTTTAGTTTTGCTAAAAAATGTTGTAATTATGAATTACCTAATAACTATAGTTTTAATAAGATTATATGTTATTTCATTATTTACAAATATACCTATGTGTTTAGTTAAAAAAAAGTATAAAAAACCATTGGGATGACATTTCCAAGATCTGTAACGTAAATCTAAAAATTTTTTGGGAAATTATTCCTTTCATTTTTGAATTTAACACTTTTTCTTTTAATAACCAATTTTACAGACAAATTTTTAGTACTCCAATGAGATCTAAAATCAGTCCCATCAAATGTCATGTCATGTCATAGATGATCTTATTTATATTAAATGTTTCAAAATTACCATTTAGATTACCTTTTTTAGTTAAATATGTTGATGACATAGGTTGCAGTATTCCTTTCGATAAATTCAAATTAACTTTACAAATTTTTGATTCATATGATTCAAATCTCCAATTCACTATTGAAGGAGAAATTGATTGTAGTGTACCTTTTTTAGATATTAAAGGAATTAGAAATTCTGAAAACATTTTAATTTTAGATTGGTACATTAAACCTACCAACTCAGGAAGATTTTTAAATTATTCTTCGTACCACCAACATAAAACTAAAATTAATTTGGTATTATGCTTAAAAAATCGTATTATGAAATTATGCCGTCCACAATTTATCAAGAAAAATTTAGAAATATCAAAAAGAATTTTACATGAAAATTCCTACCCAAAACATTTATTGAATAAATTACTTTTTAATAATATTTCAATCCTAGTAGTAATAATAATAATAATCATCATCATACTAATAACATCTCAGAATGAGGATATTTAAATTTTGTGATACACGTGTCTCATAATTATTCGAGTCAATCGACCCATGGAATAAAAAGTTAAAAAACCTCAACCGTCATTTCACCCCTTAGGGATGGAATTTCGAAAATCCTTTCTTAGTGGATACCTACACTTCAAAAACACCCTCTATTAAGTCTGTAGGACCAGCGGTTTAGACTGTGCGTTGATATATCAGTCAGTCACTGGGTCAGTCAGGACTTTGAATTTTATAAACACAGATTACCTATTAAGGTTGCTACAAAAATTATTAATCAATAACCTAAAGTTAATAATACCTAAAGTTAAAGTTAAATTGCTCTCTAACTTGATTTGAGTCTAGGTTGATTTCTTTGTTTTGGTACTTCACACAAAAACTGCTACATTAACTGAACATTTAACCAATTTGGTGTATTCACAGTTCATTAGACATTACAACTCCGTTGTAGTACATGGTTACTGAAACTGGATACACCATTACGTCACTTTTGTTTCATGTAGACAGAATGAACTGAAATAATTGGTTATTCTCTTATTCTGCTTAACGCTAAAACAGTCATATAAGCGATATTAGGAATGGAAAAATAAAAATTAATTATTCCAACACCATGCACAGATACCAGTGGCTTAATAATAACAAATAATGCACTCTCGCATTCGCGGTGAGATAAATGGTCGGTGTAGTAGAGAAAGTATGAGGCTTGGGCGCGCGCCGTGTTACAATAATTAAAACGAAAAATTAGGTTATCACGTTTTTCCGTGAGATTTTACTAATTTTTCTTCATAAAACCTTCCTCAGACTTCAACCATTACTCGAAAAAAAATTGGCAGAATTGGTCCAGCTGTTCTCGAGTTTTGCGCTTAGCAACACATTTGGCGATTCATTTTATTTATATATATATATATATATATATATATATATATATATATATACATACATACATACATATATATACATACAGTGCGTTCATAAAGTGTGAAACGCCCATTATCTCATGAGTTAACTGTTTTCAGAGGTAAAGCTCGGACACGTTGATTTTATTGTCGTTTTAATTTTTTCAAAAAAAATTTCCACTACCTTATCAGATGTGACGTCATCGGGAATTTTTTAAATAGAAACTATTTTTATATCAAAAATTAACAGCCCATATTTCAACCATACCAAATTTGTCACCTAAAACATTTCAAGCTACAGTATACTGAGTATAATGAAAATCAACGTTTGGTGGATTTTAAATATTTAGTTCACTATTTATCTAACAAGGAAAATTAGTAATAAAAATTAACAAATAACATAATTATAATAAATGCTCAAGTGAGCTCCATTGACAGTACCCAAGACGTCCAATGAACTCTTGGGTTATGTTTGATAACATCACTTGTGTAATTTGTTGCATTTCAGCACGGATTCTCTTTGAGATTTTCTAAAGTGGTAGGTCGGTTTACATATACTTTACTTTTTAAATACCAGTATACTGTAGCTTAAAATATTTTATGTGACAAATTTGGTATGGTTGAACTCAGAAAAATATAGGCTATTAATTTTTGATATAAAATATACAGTTTCTATTTAAAAAATCTTGATGACGTCACATCTGTAGTGGTAAAATTATTTTTTAAACAAATAAAAACAAAAATAAAAATCGACTTGTCCGTGCTTTACCTCTGAAAATAGTTAACTCGTGAGATAATCGGTTTCACACTTTATGAACGAATGTATAATATATATATATATATATATATATTGGCGGTCATGTGGAACATTTGTAATGATTCATTTTATCTTTTTATCACTTTTCTTCTAGTTATGTTCAAATAATTGTTTTATGTTTTTCATTTGTTATTATGCTCTCAATTTTGTTATCTTCTTGTTTTATTTCATTGTTTTAATAAAATAGAATTTGTGTAGTTTGAATTAAGTTCATTTTATTTTTGAAAAACATTTCAGTTTCTGTCAAAATCACATTAAAGTAGAAAATATTAATTAACAAGAAAATTGTCGATAATAGGTATAGGTAATGTTATAGCCAAACGATGCATAACTAAATGCTGCATCTATTCATCCAATAATATACAGGGTGTCACATTTGAATTAACAAAGTTTTTCAACTTTGAAAATTGTTTAATACTTCATCAAATTTTGAACACCATGTATGCAATAAATCAATTGTCAATGAGTATTTCAAAAGTATAGTTCTTATGCTTCTGTCTACTCCAGAAGCACTTTCCATCAGTCAAAAATAAGTAAGACAAGCAGTGTTGAAAATAGGGTTACATCTTTCAAAATTTTGAAAAATCAAGATATCTAAGAAACAGTTGAAAAAGGTATAGGAAACCCTTATAAGACATCCTAAAATTTTGTCAAGAATCCAAAAAAAAATAATATACAGGGTGTTCCATTTAAAATAAGGAAGTTAGTGGCGACTTCCGGTATAACCGGAAGTAACATGACCTTGAAAATATTTTAGAATGAAAGAGAATCTTAAATAACCCTTACGTCCAAAAATTCAGATTTCTAAATTTTTCTAACCACATAAATTTCTAACGAACGCTTACCTGTGGAAAACCCTGTATATATATATATATATATATATATATATATATATATATATATATATATATATATATATATATATATATATATATAATATGTAGCCACTGGTTAATAACTTAGCTGAAACAATTTTAAATGTATTTAATAGTATATTAAGTATCAAGAACAGTAAGGACGTTTACCGGTCGGCGGCCATGTTTGGCAGGAGACCGGTACAATATGTTTGTGATGGTCGTACTGTTTTTGCACGATTGTATTAAATTTACCACAATTAAAATTATTTAATTTCTACTAAATAAACAAAAGTCAAAAGTGACGTTTTAAATAGAAATGTCCAAATTTATTGTTCTTGTTGTGTGAAATATAGTATACCTATATAATTTTACGTTGATAGTAAAAGACGTCAGTAAGTAAAATACTTACCGACGGTTGGGCTTCAATCAGTAAACATATCCTACTGTCTTGGTAGCAGATATGGTAAATAAACGAAAAACCTCAATCATGCAAAAATATATATTAAATAATGAACACAAAATTACAATAAAACGGATTAATACTTTACAAATATTATTTTCTAAACTAAAAGATAACATTCCTATATTAAAAAGATCTAATGTAGTTTACAAATTAACTATTTAAATTGCAATTCATGTTATGTAAGACAAAACTTCGTAACTTCCTTTAACTGTTATAATATATATATATATATATATATATATATATATATATATATATATATATATATATATATATATATATATATATATATATATATATATAATATATATATAATGGTGTACAAAACTTTAAATGTCAAGTCATTTTTAGAAAAATGTTATATGAAGATAGGTTTATTTTGTTTATTTATTGAAACATCAGATTTAAATTTTATTGAATTGAAATAATCATTAAAGTACAACTTTGAAATTTACTATAATTAGCCATGGAAATAAACAACATAATTTGTGAAACATTTAAGTTGATAGTTGTCAAAATGAATCAGTTTAGCATAGCTGAATATGCAGATATTGTGTATCTATATGGGTATTGTAATAGTAACGGTCTTCAGTTGTACTTTAATTACTATTTGTAATGCAATAAAATTTAAATCTGATGTAGGTCAATAAAAACAAAAACAAAATACCTATCTTCATATAACATTTTTTCTTAAATGACTTCAACATCAAAGTTTTGTACACCTATTATTGTTGTCACGAGTATTTCGAGTTTATAAATAATTCAAATAGCTTAATTATAATGATGGATTCACAGTGAAGAGGTGATGAACAACCCCGAATTTGCAGCCATTGCATCGCAGTTACGTCTGATTTACTGCCTTAAATGGAAAAGTACGAAAAGAAAGAAAATGTTTTAGATTGGTGCAAAAACAGAAATGTTAAGCCTTACACTAAAACGTGTTACTCATTTACTTTAAGGAAAGATCAGAAAGACTTAACGAGTTCCACCCTGTGGTGAATGTATCTATATTAAGATAGAATGATTTTACAAAATAACTGGGTATTTCCAAATTGTTAAGTTGCAGTCTTTTAAACGTAAATCTGCAGGTTTCAAAATCCAAGAAATCACAGGTTCTAACAAGAGAGCAAATCACTACATTTTTGGATGAAGCATGATGAACATTATTTAATGATGAAAGTAAGTAGAACTTATTAAATTTAAGGAAATACCTATCAATTATATTCTAGGTCGCATTAATACTAGGAGTAGCAGGAGCCTCAGGGATGAGTTAACCAAAATGATGGTGAACGATATTGAAGAACAAGATACAATTTCACTGCTGTAAACAATTTCTGATTCTAAATCATCTTCCTAGAATATTTTCCGTAGACAGGTCTTGAAAATTGATAACTATAAAAAGTATATAATTCTTCACCCTGATAACGTTGAGACTAACGATTACTACTAAATTATAAAATGAAAATGCACCAAACAACCAGTAGGTTAAATACATTGGCAATTCAAATAATATTGCAAATTTCCTTATATTACCCCATTCTGCTGAGTTCAAGGACATCGTTTTCAGTACACTCTGCAACACTGCTTGCAAATGCTGGTGCAGACCTATTAAGCATTAAACGTACAGGCTGGAAATATTCAATGGTCAGTTGTTATATAACGATTCAGTTGATAAAGTTGAAGTGTCCAAAAAATAATTGGTAATGTTCTGATGATCCGTCAAATCGACTTCATTTTCAATGCAGCATATTGTGCACATCTATAATACCAGTCCAACAGCACAGTACATATCCACTAAAATTTTAGATGTTCCAGATTCTTCTACATTGAGTGTTCCAGTTAATTCAGTTACTAAATCTGTAATTCCAGGTGTTAATATGAACAATTGTTCAGGATGTACAATTAATATTTATATTAATAAATAAGTTATGAGTTTGTAATCTGTTAAGTATTAAAATTGCACTCGTATTTCACATGTCTAATTAGAGTACGGAAAGTTTTTTCCACGCTCCTTGTAACAAATGCCTACTATCAAGGTTGAAGTTTATCCAGAAAACGTGTCTTTCAACACTTGAGTAGAAAAAACCTTTTTGTCTCTATATTAATACATCTATATGTTTTCACATATACATTTAGTGACAATGTCAATTAATTAAAAAAAAATAATTCTGTAAGTTTCTAATTTTGTCCAATTTTATGTTTATTTTAGTATTTTAGATTCTGAAGAAACTAATATATTTAGTGAAAGCTCTGTCAGAATAAAAATTAAAGTAAATTTGATAATTTATGACTGCTACCACAATGACAATAATCAAATGCAATATTACAATGACATAAACCAACAAATTCTGTAATATACGATTGTACATTTATAAATACAAACAATAATCAATATCAGGAAGAGTAATAAAAATAAAGGATACAATGTGGTTATTAAATATAGATCTTATCTCAAAACTGAAGAAGATTCAGAATGTTTTAAACAAGTCATTCAAAGTGTATAAACACTTTATGTTAGAATTTTATTTATTTGTGTTTTGAATTGCTTATAGTTCAATGCACTAGACATTTCAGGCAGAGTTATAAAATTTATTCAACTGCAGATAAGAGGTGTCTTATACTTTGTTTTTATTTTATGACTGAAAATTATTTCTAGTTCTTGTATTATAATAGTGGTGATCTGAGTTTAATGATAATTTGATTTATATTTAAGAACAAATATACAATCTGAGGCGGTATAGAGTAAATAGTTTTATTCCATGTTTTCCAAAGTATGACTTCCGCATCAATGTTTTACAGTAGCAAAACATTAAATTGCCCGTTTTGTATTTTAAAATATCTTATTTGATTTAACGTTTGTGTTATCCCATAAAAGTGCAAGAAGGAATAATATACCTGAGGTAAGGTCTTTTGGTCGCTAAAACAAATAGATTTATTTAATTTTGGCTTAAGCTCTCAATATGGCGAATTAAATTTTGTCCAAAATTTTCCCAAAAATTGCAAGAGTGACAGGTAGGTATCATCAGTTGATTCTATAAATAAATTTGTAACATTTGAAGTTAAATTCTTCCTATAGACTAAAATTTTGGTCTTTTCTACAGTAAGAGTTTATTGGCATTAAACCAATTTACAGTATAGACATTGTTGTATTTATCTTGTTTTCGAGATCCTCATTTTGTTTGCATATGATAAAACATTACATGGAGTAACAAAATTAATAAGCAGGTCTTTAATAAATATTAGAACAGAACTGGACCAAGGATGGAACCTTGGTACTCCATATTACATGGTTCAAAAGTCGGGCCTAACACTACATGACGCTCTAACGAAATATCCGTATGATATTTCAATAGTCCAACCTTTAAAATATATTTGTCAAAATTTCGACAATCCAATCTTTAGTTTAGAATTTATGGTGGTTTAAGTAACAATACTTTCGTTATTTCAGAAACAATGGATTCAAAGCATTTCGTGTGTTGATTTATCATTGTTTTAATCGAAAAACACTGTTAAAGCTGAGCAATGGCTTCAAAAGTGTTACCCGGACTCTGCTCCATCAACAACAACCATCAAACGTTGGTTTGCCGATTTTAAACGTGAATCTGAAAACATCTAAAAATCTCCTGAAAATCATATGTGCAATCACAAAGTGAAGTTACAAGAGATATCTGACACGTTATCAAAAGATACTGTTTCACTTCACCATTTACACAGAATCAAACTGCAAGTCAGCCGAGTGGCGAGCCACGTGAAACTAGAAGCGACCAGAAGCGCAGTAATCTGCCGGCAATGTTATGGCTTCCGATTTTGGGATGCGCAAGATATAATTTTATTGACTACCTTCAACATGGAAAACAATCAACAGCGCCTATTATATTGGGTTATTGGACGTTTGAGGACCGAAATCGCCAAAAGAGACCACATTTGGAGAAGAAAAATCTTGTTTCACCAAGTCACTGAAAACGATGGCAAAATGCATGAATTGGGCTTTGAATTGCTTGCGCCCAGCGATTACCACCTCTTTACCGAATTCAAAAATATGCTCCGTTGCAAGAGATTTGGCTCAGACGAGGAAGTCCTCGCAGAAACGAAAGCCTATTTTGAGGCCAAAGATAAATCGTTCTACAAGGCCAGCATCGAGAAGTTACAAAAGCGTTGGAATGATTGTATCGCCGCCAAAGCAGACTATATTGATGAACAAAGAAGAATTTTCGAAAAAAAATTGTTTTACTACTTAGACCCGGGACTTTTTGACTCATGACTATTTTGACAAATACAAGAAATGAAACAAATTAACAAAATTAAATTCAATCTGGATGAGCGTGTTTGACTTCGGGTAGTTGGTCTAGTATATGATGTAGAAGGTGTGGAAGTGAGAACGTCAGGAATAGTTGCAGTGTAGGTGTTTGAAATTTATGGTGGATTTGAATTTGGTTGAAATCTCGAATCAACTTATTTAATGATATTCTTCCAAATTCACGGCATTCTGGAAATGTCACCTCGTTTATTGAGGACGTTGGGTCTTCTCGACCGTCGCATATAATTTTCTATTAGTTTGCCCAAAATAAGTTCTTGGACAGTTGTTGCACTGTATCTCATACACTCCTTGGTTTTTATTGAGAATTTTATCTTTGGAGCGTCTTAAAAATTTGGAAAAAGTTCAATACCGGTTTAAAGTAATTTTTGGGAAATTACCTTGCTAACCTGTCTGTAATTCATTTTATTAAGGTAGAATAAAGGGAATATTGTGTTTATTATTTCTGGGTCTCCTTTTGTAGTAATATTTTATTAATAGTCTTCATCCCTACCATTTTAGAATTTTCGTCAGATAAGTTGTAATAGTGGTATATCAAATATTTCATAACTCTATGTAACTGACCAGGATGGTGGTGTTAAAGAGAGTTCAGGTATCTGTTTGTATGAGTTGGTTTTCAATAAACTCTGTGTGTAAATTTACCATTAGGAAGTTTTGTTATCAAGGTGTCCAAAAAAAGAAGTCAATTATTTTCTTAGCACTTCCATGTGAATTGGGGCCCATGGAAAAGGAAGCTTGAATAGTTTTCTTTAGCCAATCTCACCGTCATTCCTTAAATTATTCCCTAACTAAACGTTCCTTAGAAATAAGGTATGATTATATATCTAAACTGTTGCAACGTAATTTTTGATGGGTTCCTTATTATGTTTCTTTAATCACAGCCATACACGAACTCAATTAATTAAAGTTCATTTTTATTACTCCCGTTTTTACTTGGTATTAAAGCTTCGAAAATAGTTTCGTATTAAATCGTTCCTAACATTGAAACCATTGTTCACCATCCTATTACCATGAGCATGTTGAGGCATATTACATAGATTCGTATAATATAGGAACAATTGTTATATTATTTACAATCACTGTTGCCACTATAATATTGAATGTTAAGTCCACACGTGTTCTGCAACCGTAAGCCAAATGAGGAATCTTCTTTTTAGAATTCGAAACTATTAAAACTCAAATTTTCTTATGTGCAGAATTGTAATTGTTTTCTGCTTCATTCCTCATTTCCAGTAAAGGGTTGAGAAGTTAGTTTTTAAGCGCATGACCACTATCGCCTAACAAGAAGCAATTGGGAAATTCATAATTTTCTAATTTTGATTTCAAGATGCGTAAAACTTGGCGGAATGTAGTAGAATGTATGATAAAGGAAAGAAAGATAAGGAGTTTTAAAAATAAAAGGGCATGTCAGAGACAATGTATGAATCTTGTGGAAGCTAGGGAGGTATGCGGAGATAGGAAAGCATGGAGAAAGATTGTGAATGAAAAATAAATAAGAGACAGGGATTGTTTTGGCTACCCCGCAAGGGAATGGCGTGAAGTTTAAGTTAAGTTGTTAAAAATCATGTTGAGAACAGATCCAGGCCATCGTGCGACTATATCGATAATTTTTAATTGAGCATCTGCTACGGCCTGAACATTAATAGAAAAATTACTTTCTCTGTTTCTATATATTTCAGCATCATTTCCGCCTTTATAAACAAAATATTGTTTACAATCATTATGACCAATATGATTTATTACCTGGTGAAATCAATTACTTCAACAACATTTGGAAATCTAACTGAGTCTAAAGAGGCTTTCTATGAAGTTGCTATTACTTAAGCATTTTCATGTAGTTATTTATATTCCTTGGTCAAGGTGCAGATCGTATGAGTGACCTTTGCCTGTGAAATATGACAAGCTTAGTTGATGACTACCGGTTGCAGAAAATAGCAGACAAATTAATAATTGATGAATACGCTATTGTTTCTGTAAATAAATAAAAAAACATCCTAGTCAGGCTCATTAGCTAGGTTCTCGGAAAAAAATATACTTACAAGTTGTGAATAAATTCAAATTTATCCTCTAACAGACTCAGAACTGTTTCTTTTTTCAGTCTAAAATGCTGAAAAAATAGTAAATCCGACATTGAATTGAAGTGGTCGACGCGTTCGTAGACTTGTCTCGGAATTCCATTATTTAGAATATCCCACACAATAATATAAAATATATCGTCATCGTTTCTTAGAAAGAGAATATTGTTTATATTCCGAAATATTGCCAGTATTGCGCTGTAGTTTTTACACGTGCGTAATATTTTCATAATTAAAGCCTTATAATCACTTAAGGACTCCTTACAAATTAAGCAATGTCGGTGAGATTGGGTATAACACACATTAACCAGATTCACGACAACATCAAATTTACTATCGAAGTGAAGAAAATAGGTCACTCCCTTTTTTGGACACCCTGATAACAAGACTTCCTAATGGAAAATGTACACACAGAGTGTATCAGAAACAAACTTATACGAATAGCTAACCTGAACTCTCTTTTGCACCATCATCCTGGTCAATTACATAGCGTTATGAAATCTTTGATGAACTGCTCTTGCCACTTAACTGATTCTAAAATGGAAGAAATATCGAAAATTACCTACGAAGTAAGAAGACCCAGAAATAATAGCTTGTCAAACAATGAACACAAGATTCCAGTTATTCTACCTTATTTAAAAGGAATTGCAGACAGAATAGCAAGGAAATTTTCCCAAAAATTAGTTTAGACCGGTATTCAAACCACACTCAACTTTGTCCCAATTTTTTAGATATTTCAAAGAAAAAATTCCCAATGAAAACCAAGGAGTGTATAAGATACCCTTGCAACAACTGACCAAGAACTTATATCAGACAAACTAATAGAAAATTATATGTGAGATGTGATGAACACAAACTAGCAACTAAACAGCACAATCCTTCATTGTCCTTAGCTGCACATCATTTAAACACAGGACACCAAATTAATCCCAACAATGTCCGTTTAATTGCACTTCTACATACCTTGCACGAAGGAATTATTAGAGAAGCCCTCAATAAACAAGATGACACTTCCAGAATGCCGCAAATTTGGAAGATTATCATTAAACAGGTTGATTTGAGATTTCAACCAAATTCAAATCCTCCAGTCCACACTTCTACACCTTCTACATCATATACTAGACAAACCACCTGAAGTCAAACACGCTCGTCCAAATTGAATTTAATTTTGTTAGTTTGTATCATTTTCTGTATTTGTCAAAATAGTTGCCATGTTTCAATTTCTGTACCTTGTCAAAACAAATTCTTGACAAAGGGAACCAAGGACGTTTCTGAAACGTTGAATTAATTTTTACGTTTGTTTTACACAAGTTTTCCGAGAAAATGTGTGTTATTTAAATATATGTATGCACCATGTCCAAGATAAGGAGGGCCACTATGGGAATTTCGGAAACGGTAAGAAATAAGAGTTTCGATTAAATGGTAGAAAAGTTGGGCATTTTCGACTTTAGTAAAATGACATTTTTAAACTGACGAAATTCCGAAGTTATGCGACAAAAAGCGAATTTTTACGATTTCGTTTTTGACAAATTGTTATTTTGTGGTTAATGTTAAATAAAAAGTAAGAGAACCTTTTACAGGTACTTTCTAACGTTCTTTAACATGACATGCAGCAAATTGGAATCCGACGTTTCGTTTTCGAGTAACCATTATCAACTTTGTTTTTTTAAATATGCTCCTGATTGTTTTAAACATAATAGTAGAAGAGCTTTTTATTCTGCATTCAAACATGTATCACACTTTATGGTTTCATTGCGATTTTTAAACTTATTTTACGATTATCTGGGAAAATGTAAGTACGAGCCTGTATCCCTCCCAATAACATTTAAACTGAATTATTCATAAATGAGCTTTCCTCATCAAATTAATGAAATGATACAGAATTTTCAATTTTAAATACACATTTTATAACCATTTAATCACAATCAGTCGACACATAAATGGACAGATAACATTTGATGACGAGAAAACGTAATCAATAATAATTAAACAAAAAATTATAATAAATGCTCCAAACCCCATCCTTCGTTCTCCAAAACATAAATAGCATCTTCTAACTGTAGAATCCAAAGCATTCTTTACTATTGTAGGTGTTACAATTTGGAATGCGTTAAGTACCAACCTTCGTAGTTCTTCTCCTGTTCCAAAAACATGTTTATAAACATATTTTTTTATGTACCCCCAAAGAAAAATCCAGCGGGGTTATATCGGGAAAACGGGCTGGCCAGCTTGTTTCAGGATGGGTGCTTAAAACTATTCCGGCAAACTTATTTGAAAGGTAATCCTTAACCATGCGTTAATTATGTGCAGGTGCACCATCCCGCTGAAAGCAACAATCGTGTACTTCGGCTGAGGGTAAATTATCAAGAACGTCTTCCAATGTAGTTTCTAGTAAATTTAAGTAACGTTGCGATGTTGAATTTTAATTACAAGAAAAGGTCCTATTATCCTTCTTTCTAAAATCCCAACCCACATATTGAAGACAAAACGATGTTGATGTCATGATTCTTTGCATAATTTTGGATTTTCTTGAGACCAATGTTGAACGTTTTTCTATTAAATATCCCATTATTGCAAACCGTACTCTCATCAGACCATAATATGTGGAAAGGAAAATTATACTTCTGATGGCATTTTCTTATATACCACTCACAGAATAATCTCCGTCTTTCTGCGTCACCTGGTCTAAGTCCTTGGCAAATTCTGTATTTGTACGGATAAAATTTTGTCTTCTTTATTATATTTGGATATGCCACATTATTCTGGATTTGCCGAGTTGATATTTCGGAATTTTCAATAACGAGTAACAATACATTGTTTAAATATTCCTCATTACTGTTTTTTTCGAGATAGCACGGGTTTTTTAAAAACACCGTATTCTTGAAGGTTAGTTATTATCTTGTTGAATGTTCTTTTATTTGGCTGCTTCCTTCAGGATACCTGTTCAAATACATGCGCTCCACTGTAATGATTTTGATTGCTTAAGATGTAACATGATATTATGTCAAACTTTTCTCCGTTTGAAAATCCTGCTTCCATATTTTATTAATAAATTAACTACTAACAAGAATTACTACGGAGAAATAAATAAACTGTCAAGTGGAGACAAAAATTTAATTCAATTCAACAAATCATAGTGCTTGTTTTCCTAAGCCTGCTTTTCTAATGCGAGACATAGGTTAATAGACATCTAGATGCTAACTTAAAAAATTAAAAGAAATTAACCTCTTGCATACGTTCATAACGAAAACAGGCAACATTGTAAAAACCAAACAATAATCTATGTCAGGATGGCGTTAAAACTTCATGTCAGAAGTCGCCCGCTTCTATGAGATATCAATAATACAGTTTAACCAGTTTGATCCAAATTTAATTATTTAATTTTTAGACTTACCTTGCGTTATATTAAGAAAAGTTATGTTAAATTAAATTTTCCTTAAAAAATATGTGCACTTTTTCTTAAAAAATTAATCGTTATTCAGATGTTGAAAAAATTTGAACTAGCACTTTAATTCCGTCCTCAGAATTTTTTTGCCGTTAAATTACGCGTCTTATCAAAAAATTGCATAGAACATAATTAATCGATATGTTTAAGGTCTATATCTAGGTGTTTTCATATCTTTGAAATATGCAGCTGTTATTTGATAAATATCAAAAACTGACCATAATAAACCCCCTCCGCTGGATTTCTCTCAAAATCTAAGCTCTAGGCCAAATGAAAAGCTTAAATACAAAATTTTAAGTACATAGATATTTTCATTAAGAGTTATCGTGGATACTAACATACATCCACACAGACACAGGCATACACACAGGCACAGATATCCAGACATGATCGCCGATCTTGACGAAACTTGGCCAAAAGTTGTAAAATGAGCTAATAAGTCGATTTAGCGATGGTGAAAAAAAAGTCGATTGCATAACCTTGTATGTATATGTAGGTTAAAAGTTAAAAGTAAACATTGTATTCATTAAAATTTTGGAAGGACGGTGTTTTCAAGCTAAAAGCATCTCCATATTTAAATAACCTGTTAAGAAAAACTAATTAAGATAGGGACCTAACGTTTTAGATGAGTTTTTTTTTCACATAAGAGAAGCTCTGTACCAAATTTTATGAAAATCCTAGTCGGTTATAATGGAGGCATTAGAAATTCGAATATCGCGCCGTTATATGACATTAATGGTTATTGGTTATTTGTATTTGAACATAATTAATATTAAAAAAAGATTGAGGTTTTTTTCGATAAGTATTTACATAGTAAATTGGAAAGCTTTTAAATATACGCGGATATGACTGTTTTGTGAAAGGGAACAGGTAGAGGCGCTATTATAATGATGTGTATCTGTTAGTCAGTCGCATGAAGTAAGCGATTAGAGGGAATCGCATTAAGTAAGCGATTTTTTTGACTCACCGTTAGCGTAGATAAAAGAAGTAAGTCTTTCATGGAATCGATGCTACGCCACTGACTTTTTCAAATTGTGTCAGTTTTTTAAATGCCCTAACTCAAAATACACAAAAAAGTCTCAAATTGTTTTTTGATACAATGTTTGAGCAATATAAAATGAATTACATGAATACGTTTTTTTATTTCATTTAGTTATTCTGATAAAAGTGCGTTTATTTATAATGACAATACAAAACAAATCAAACGCAAAAGTTCATTCCCGGGATATTGACGAAAGTCATTGTATGGACAAGGACAATTCTAAGAAAAAAGTTTATATAAACATACTTCCGCGAACTGAGACAAGTAACAGGCTGTTAAGTAATTAACTAAATAAAATACAAAACGTAATTGTTTTATTTTTTACTCAATCACCTCATTGTATAAAAAAAATTCGACTTTTTTGTGTATTTTGAGTTAGGATATTCAAAAAAGTCGAACCAATTTGAAAAAGTCAGTGGCATACCAGTTTAATCTCAGCAAAATAGGAGCATAGTTCACTATTATCATGTACCAAGTTTGAATAAATCAAAATTTTATGGTAGGTACATGAAAAAATTTAATTTTTTTAACACCATGTATGTACCTTGCAAACGAAGCGTTTAAAGACCTATGTTTATATAAACTTTTTTTTAGAATGGCCCATAGAAAGACCTCCTTCAATATCGGAACATACTTTTAAGGACCATCCTGTATACCCTTTACCGGATACGAGTGATGTATATTTTTCAAAATGTGTAAAACATATTTTCGTAACATTCAATAATATATTTAAATAAAACGTTTTTAAAATCTATAAAAAACATTTGCATGAAAAAATTTCCATTATTTTTTTTGTAACGTTTTAAAAATATGATTTGCAGTTTGGGTTTTTTCTATGATATTTGTAATGAGCGTGGATGACGTTATTTAAAGCTGTTTAATTTGTGACGTTTGATTTTATATTGAAGTCAATATTAATTACTCTAATTTTGAGCATAAAAATTTAAATACCTTTTTCATTAAATTATCTGTAGTTATTGGGTGCATCATATGTAATATATTTTATTTAAGAATAATTTCACATAGGGCCTTTATAATTTTGCCATGGAAATATCACCAACTAATGGGAAAAAAATTGAGCTGTAAGGTAGGTAATTTGAAAATAATTAAAGCTGTTTAATTTGCGACGTTTAATTTTATATTGAAGTCAATATTAATTATTCTAATTTTGAGTATAAAAATTTAAATACCTTTTTCATTAAATTATCTGTAGTTATTGGGTACATCATATGTAATATGTTTTATTTAAGAATAATTTTACATAAGGCCTTTATAATTTTGCCAAGGAAATATCACCAACTAATGGAAAAAAAATTGAGCTGTAAGGTGAAAATAATAACAAGAATGGTCTGAATATGCTTCCTTCAGGAATACAGAGAAATGACATATTTTCACATTCCAAATCCGTGCTTTTTGAATTGAATGAAAATGTCAAATTTATAGTGCAATATAAACTTTTATAAAAGTCATAAAAGGTTTCTAATTTCATGTAACTGAAATGGTTGCATTCCCCTGATTGGAGACTAATTCTTATATAAAATGCGAATTATGCTGATTAAATTACAATTACTATGTACATGGTTATTAATAAATAAAAAATTCTAGGTACATGAACTTTTTCCCAACGGATCCAAATTCAACCAATCGTTACTTATTTGAAAAAAGTGCAACATATTTTGATGGTGATTTAGTACCGAAACGTGCACACGCACTTTTACCGCATGCAAAATTAGTAACAATATTAATATCACCAGCAAAACGAGCTTACTCTTGGTATCAACATACAAAAGCTCATGGTGACGTAATCGCCAATAATTACAGTTTTCATCAAGTGATTACTGCTAATGATACAGCTCCTAAACCGTTAAGAGATTTACGTAATCGATGTTTAAATCCTGGTAAATACTCACAACACTTAGAACGTTGGCTTTCATATTTCTCGCCGCAACAACTACACATAATTGATGGTGAAGTTTTAAAATCAGATCCAATGGAAGTTATGAATGAAATGCAAAAATTCCTAAAAATTGTACCTGTTTTTAATTACACTACTCATTTAAGGTAATAATTTATGATTGCGTACAGTGTACACTTTGTTTTTTTTTTTTTTTTAGATTTGATCCGAAAAAGGGCTTCTATTGTCAAATAATAAGTGGGGACCACACAAAGTGTTTAGGACGAAGTAAAGGTCGACACTATCCACCGATGGAGGAAAGATCCTTAAAATTTTTACAACGTTATTATTTAAGTCATAATACTGCATTAGTTAAGTTACTAAAACGTATCGGAATGAGGAATGTTCCTCAATGGCTTAAAGATGATCTTACCGATGCCCCAACTTAACAAATGTACTGCCTCGATTAAGAATTTATATTGAGTAATCACTGTCAGGCCTGAGATTACCATCGGGAACAAAATTTTTAACATAATCGAGCATGCTCACAAACTAGGGTGTCAATAAATACAAAATATACTCATTTGGTTGTGATGTGCATGTGTTTTCACTCTGAGTAAAGCGTCTGTCCAATAAGACCAATATGTAAATTTTACAATAATAGGTAAAATTTTTATATAATGTACTCTGTGTATATTTATTCTAATTTGCCTACTAGAAATGTAACCGCTTTGAAATTAAACAACATACAATAAAACATGAGTTCTAACAGAGTAAATAAACTTGGCAGCAGATAAGATGTGTTTTAATAAATATTAGATTGCAAACAGATATGAGAACGAATGGAAAAGGGTAGTCATTTTTATGCCAATTATTAGTAAAGTGTTTGAAGTAATGTATCAATTACTCATACCGTGTTATCTTTAATTTCGCTGAGTGAGATGATTGATATTTCACCAAGCACACATATAGACGAATATAATTAGTGGACTGAAAATGACTTATGTTATTAAGAGTTAATAGAAATGACAGATGGATTATTATAAAGTTGCTGTGGTGTTAATGCTATAAATGTTTATCAAATTAAATAGTATTTGCGCAATCCATCATTTAGATTGTGTGTATATCATTCTGAGGAATTGATAAAACGATTGAAATATTTTTGTGTGTTCATTTTATACCAAAACAAATAAATCTTCATTTAATGCATTGCATTTTTTGTTATACTAATGCAGAATCAAACTAGCAATATTTAAGAGTACCATGACTCATATTTACTCATAAGTTATTAATGTAAATTATAGTATATATACATATATATGGGTAGTTAACGTACCTTACTGTAAAATTTTTGTACTTATATTATTTGTTGTGTTATATTAATCTTGTATGTGATCCACGAAGTAATTATTTATACCTAGTTATAGATTTAGATTATTTAATTGTGAATAATATATAATAAGGTAATGACATATCAGTTTAGAAGTTAAAATGTGCCATTTAAAAAACATTAGTAATAGTTTTCTGAATGTGCACATGAGAGTGCAATTGTTTTTTATTTCATAGAAATTGCATATCGGTTCTGACTGAATGTATCCAACAGGGTGTTCACTAGCTATATATTTACAAAAAAGAAACCTGTTTCGTTTATTGTGCATAGAGCTTTATACTTTTAATTTATTGGGAAATCATCACAGTTAAAAATAGGTAACAAATGTATTAGAAATAATTTAATGTATATAGATGTTAAAAGTAAAATATTGACAATAAAGTATCTACATATACGTCCAAAAATGCTTTATTTTGTCCACGAAACTTTGGGAATGTCAAAATGTTCCGTAAGTCCATCTAAATGTTGATTGAATTTTTCTACTCTTTCTTTATGCGTCATTGATGCTTTTTCTAATATACGTTCAGTTTGCTGAAACGAATTAGGATAATTTTAATGTTTTACTTTTACTTACCTACCATTTTTTCTTGCATTTTTTGAAAGGCAATTTCAGCTTGTGTTTTCCGTAATGATTTCGGTTCTTTTTTTTCCTCTATTTCAATAACTTTTGACACTTGCTCTAACATCTTTTTATCTTTATTTTTCTTCTTTTTACGTATCCCGCCATCACCTTTAAGTTTTAATTTTCCTTTTGCTACTTGTTCATATGGATCCATTTAAATATTTTTGTTACAGATTTAAAACATAACCTCAAAATGTTAAATATTTTGATGACATATTAAGGTCTCTTTACACTTTTATGAGACTTGCGGCTAAATCTCGATATAATTATGCGGATCAATCATGCGTTTCCATGTTTGTCAACTTCGTAGTTAGGTATAAAAATCTAAAATCTGCCGTATAATAGGAACTAAACTACTGTAACCTAACAGAATTAGATTAGATAAACAAAACTACCGTAACCGAACACAAAAGAATTGCATGAGACTCGGATCGAACTTGCCTCAACCGCGTGTCAAACGAGCAATAATACCATTAGTCCAACCGTGCTTTTCGAGTATGACGTTGAAACTGTTATTTAAACCATTCATAAACTATACATTCAAATCTATTTCCTATTGGTCCGCTTAAATCGAGAATTGGCCGCAAAGGACACCGCAGCCGCACTAAACTTATGAACTTTGGCCCACGGTTACATTGTCTGAAATTTCAATATGTATTAGCTTTTGACTCACTGATCATAATCTCCATGAGCACAAAGCTCTGAACACTGTATTTTGCATGCTGCCAGCAGTTGAAAGTTAGCATTTCAGCGATATTTAAGTTATTTTAATAATTAGGGGAAGGTTGCCTATATTGGACCACTATTCGGTTTTAGGGCTATAACAAATCAAAATACTTCCAAATTTATACACCAAATACTTTAATATGTTGTACCTACACTTCTAGTGATTTTCTCAGAATTTTTGGTTGAATAATTTTTCGTAAAAAAATATAATCCGGAACCTTTGCAACTGGTCCATTATAGGCGACTGGTTGCCTAAATTGAACCAGTGGGCTCCTATATTGGACCATCTATTTCACTCACGTAAAATTAAGTAAAACTTTAAGTATACATTAGAGGAACAAGAGAATATAATTTTAATTTAAAAACCAAACATCAAAACACAAAGATTTATTAAATAAACATTAAAAAAGTCAAATCCTACCAGTCTCTGCATTTTAGGCACTAAATCATGTCTTCAACAATGTTCTCAGAGCAAAATTTGCAGGACCATTCTTTGACATGAATGGTTTTTTTTCTTACAAATGCCGGAGTTTAATTTTATGTTACGCTTGACAGTTTTCTTTTTTGAACGTCTAAAACGAGCAAAACTTTATTGGTCCTTGTTGGTTTTACTGCATTGATAAAATATTTTAGCCAGATATCAAACAGTTCTTTACTGATGTATCCGGTGTCAGATATCTCTACCATGCAGTCTGAAGGTGCTCCAACTCTGAGATCTGGATTAGCTATTTTTCGCTTGAATATTATCATCGGTGCAACAAATTGGCCGACTGCACTAGCGCATACAACCATCGTGGTATTTATCCCACGTTCGCCACTAGCAACCGAACCTACTTGGCGCTTGCCCTTTAGAGCTAGAATTTGCTGGCACTTCTTGGCAACAGTTGAAAAGCCAGGCTCTCTAGAAGGTTGAAGAACTGGGTAACAATATCTCTGTGAAAGTAGATTCTGGTTGCCGTAATGAAATGTTGGGATGACTACGCAAAAATGCTTAAAACCACTTTTCACCAGCCTGCTTTTTTTCTCTATTGAAATTGCGTTTGATGTTGTTTTGTTCCGCCAGTTCATACGCTGCATTACAGACATCTTTTATGGTGACTCCCATAAAACATCTTTTCTAGATTAAGGATATGCGCTGCCAACCTCTCCTCAAACTCCGGTAAAAAGACGGTGGTTCTTCCGAAGATTTCACGCTTTTGGTTAGCCTTTTTATTCTTTGAGTCCAAATTCCGTTTGGACGTCGCTTTTGGGATACTGTACATGCGGCGTATTTCATTTATTTTAAGCCATACTTTTGCGTTTGTAAGCCTCTAAGGCTTTCGCCATATCCGCTTCACACCATTAACCGTATTTTATGCCTTTTCTATTATTGGAAGACATTCTGGAACAAAGTAAAACGTTGGTAGCCTATGTTGGACCATGCATTTGACACTAACTGTATCATGTATAATGTTAAATATGTATTTTGATTATTGCAGCACTTCATATTGACCTGAATTCCAACACTTAAAAACATAAACATAAGAAACAGTTCTAGTTTCCTAATGGACCAGTCCAATTTAGGCAACACCATGATGGTTCAACTTGTGAAACCCCCAGTTACTTTCTAAAATCACGTGTTTGACATTCCAATGTATTTGGGTTTGATCTTTTTAATAGCGACATGAATAGGGTAAAACTTACTTGTTTTAATCCGCGGAGGTAAAACGTGCATCAATGGTCGCGAATTCTCTTGTAATGACGCCTTTGTAACAAGAGTCAAAGAGGATTTAAAAAATGACGCTACCATCGCTCTTATTCATTCAAATGTGGCCGTGGTCCAATTTAGGAGGCAGTTCAATATAGGCAACTTTCCCCTATGTTTATGAACCTTACAAACGGACAAAAGGGGAATTATTCGTTGAGCTTGGAACAAGAAAGCGGTCTCGGCAAACGCCTTCGAGCATGTTTTTGTCCCTAGGATCGAAGAGTCCACCTTTGAATCATCTGACATGGCACATAAAACAGTATGTCGTGCTGGCGCACTAGCGCCCATGGATATAATGTGTATATGTACGACTGTAATTCCCTGCGGGAATCATTGGCGCCTATTTGGACTTTACAATCCCTTTTAGCTAGATTAGTGCTTTGGATTCAGATATTTTTGTTTGTTTTAGCTCGTATGACTAGGTATTTGTTTGCATTCTTCTCTGTTCGTGGCTTTTTGCTACCAGTTCTTTATTTTCATTCTTTTTAGATCTTCCACTATTTCATCTTTCCACCTGTTCCTTGGCCTTCCTCTGGATCTGGTCAAGTCCGGCGTCCATTGTATTATTATCTTGATTGTTTTAGTTGCTTCGACTCTTTCAATGTGTCTAGTCACCTTATCCGCTGTGCTTTTGTTTGTCTGACTATGTCTTCTCCTTCCAGTTCTTCTTCTATTTCATTATTCGTTCTTATACGGTATTCGTTTTTACCTACTTGCACAAGTCCTATAATTTTCCTTTCCAATACTCCTAGCTGTTCCTCCTCGTTTCTGCTGCATATATTACTATAGGTCGTATTAATGTTTTATAGATTCTTATTTTTGTTTCTTTCGTATTTTTCTGTCTTTAAGCAGTAGTTTGTATAGTTGTATTGATACTGTAAAGCGTGTTTCTTGGCTACTATGTTATATCTGCGAATAAAAAATAAATTTAAAAAAATCTCAAAACTAATCCTTTAATAACATATAGGTTGATATATTGTTTCAGTATTTATGGAATTATATTGTTTGTATAATTCAATAACGTTGCAATTACAAATTCTATAAAGTTTAAGAAAAATAAAATTATTTACTTAACACAAACATCTTAAGTAATAATTAATAAAATTAAAGCACAATAAATAAGTTAGGTAAGTTGGGGTATCTGGGCCCAGTTTCTGGGCCATGGGTTTTTTTCATAAAACTTATTAGGAATTTCACTTCAGGTGGTTGACAGTGTCATCTCACTTCAACAACTTGTCTCATGTCTCAAAGTATTGTGGCTTTCGTATAGCAATTTTTTCAATTTTGTTGTGCAAGATTTCCATTGCAACGTGGTAACATCTTGATTTTTGAAAATCTCTACAGGTTCAATGTAAGTATTATCAACATTGCAGTTAATTTAGCATAAATTAGAACCATCGTAGAACCTTTAAATGTTATTGATAGCACATGTTGTCTTTTAGGTTATAATCTTGAGAGGGTGGCCCAGTTACCCCCAAAATTTTACAGAAATTGGGTAAATCTATGTAATACTGGGTCCAAGGCAGACCCAATTACCCCAAGCATACTAATTATCATTACTATTATTTTTACTTTCTCAACCCCCTCCTACGTAAAGGAAAGTATTTTCTCACTATGAGGTCACTCTAATTTATAGATCTAGTAGTTTCCATCTTCACTTGAACTGTTAAAATTAATAACAATTAAAATAAACTAATGATATTTTTAATTTATTTCAAAGTTATTTTTTATTTTTCCATTGTGAATTTACAATTTTAAACTTTAAATTTTCTTTTAGTTAATATTTTAGTTGAATTACTAGTTTCAACTAAAATATTAACTATAAAATAATTAATATCAAATCTAAATTTACTATAATCTAGCCTTAACTTCTTCACAATTCCTTGTTACAGACGATTGAGAACATACAACAGAAAGACACAAACTCGTGCTAATTATTCTGAAGAAGATCTGGAAAAACCATCGAAGATGTTAGAATGAATAAGACTACTAGCTGCTATTCTATAATATTCCCAGGTCTACTCTAAAACAGCGTATTCTGGGCACACGCGGTAAAGGATTCATTTCAAGAGATGGTAAAGGTGGTGGTGGTGTTAAATCATTCTTATCTGCAGCTCAAGAAGAATAATTAGTTAAGTGTTTGAAAGTTATGGATAAAATTGGGTTTGGCTTGTCTCGATATGAAGTTTTGGATCTCGTTCAACTTTACATCAGACAAAACAACATCCCATGCAGATTCAAAGAACAGAGGCCTGGTGTTGATTGGTTTATATCTTTTAGAAGTAGGCATCGCTTGTCAATCAAGAAAGTACAAAGCATTGAACATGTAAGGTGCGATCAAATCAATCCATGGGTAGTGTACAATTTCTTCGAAGTTTTAACAAAAACCTTAAAAGAACTGTATCTTGATGGAAAACCAGAGAGGATCTTCAATTGTGACGAAACTTCATTTGTCACGACCCATAAAACTAGAGTTGTTATATCGGTGCAAAAAGTAACGTAAAACGAGTACATCTGGCACAACACAGTGTTGTTATGTTGTTCTAGAAGGACAAATGCTTCCACTACTGTGTGTATTTAAAAAAGTATGTGATGGAGAACTGGATTGATCAAGATGCTCATCACAAACCGCAGTTTCAGCCAGTTCTCGTTATAAACAACATTATTCTTTAATTGGTTTCGTGATGTGTTTTTACCGAATGTAGGTGAAGAACGACCAATACTGTTAATCTATGATGGCTATACTACTCATATTTCAACACAACTGATTAGATTAGCTCAGGAAAATGAAGTCACCATTATGAAGCTATTCATACTATCTATTACAACCTTTGGATGTAGGTTTTAAAGCTTGAAGACCAAGTGAGACCAAGAATTATGTAAGTGGTAAAGGGCAAATCACGTAAAAAATCTAAACAGGAATTTGTCTCACTTTTAACCAGACTAGATTGCCCAAAACAAATGTTACCAAAAACTACTGGAATTTATGATTCAAGTACAGGGGTTAGCAAAGAATCAACTTCAGTATTCAAGAAAATGATCTGGAGGTACAAAAAAATTAAACCCTACAACTGTGCTGCCAAAAGTAGCTATAATGCCACAAGAAATAGCTACTAATACAGACACAGCACCGATGGAAGTAGTTGCTTCCTACAGCCGCATTGCCACAAGAAGTATCTCTTTCTTAACAGAACTAGTGCCACCAGAACAACTGCTCCTCCAGATAGAGTTCCATTGCAAGTTGAGCTAGCTCCTACATCCACGGCTGCAAAACTACCGGAAGTAGCCAGTACATCCATATTAGGATGTCGCAAAAGTTTTGAAGAACTATTGTTAGACATGCTTAAGAATGAAAAAATTTCTGAAACATCTGATAAAAAGCGCAAAAGACTTGTTACCAACTGTGAAATTATTACATCATAAAAATACTTATTAATGAAGAAAAATGAAGAAAAGAAAAGCAGGAGATAGCAAATAGGAAGAAAGTCAAACAGGCAGCAAAAGAAAAGAAGAAAAAGTTTGAAAACCTAAACATTTCTAATCATGATACCAAGAACAAAATTAAAAAGAAGAAACTTGACAATACTGATGACGAAATAAGTGAAGACCGTGATCAGTTATCAGTATGTGGAAAATCAAAAGAAAATTTCAGGCTGTACATAGCAAAAGTGGCAAACCAAACAGAAGAAGAAACCTTCGTTTTCAAACAAGATGAGCTGCAGAAATATTTCTGCTTCGGTAGGCAGCCTGACAGAGTATCGATTAAGTTGATGATATTGAATGATATGTTTTTGTAGAAGGCGATCCAAAGAAAAGTAGATCAAACATCGATAACAAACAAATTTCTTGTGCTGCTTATTAGATAGTTGTTTAGAAAAAAGAGTAGACATATCTTTAATCCACGTGAAATGATAAACGGTATTATTTTTTGTATTAATCGCATCAGCAATAGAACCTGAGGAATAATTATTAGCAGAAAGTACTAAAAGATTTAAGGTTTCCTGACACTATTTTGATTTTCTCTTAATACTAGAGGTAATATACCTTTCCTCTGAATGCAAAACAAATTAATGGAGATGTTGTTTAACTTTTCAGATTTTTATAGATCATCTAGTTTAATGGGGAAGTGAATTGCATCATAATTCAAAACATCCATAAAATGAGGATAACTGTAAACGCTTTCTGGATGATATTGTACCGGATACAATGCCGAAACAACGGCCCACAGAAAACAATACTCGTCATTATTTTTAACATTCACTACCGCATGCTTTACTGCTATGAAGTAAGGAACTTTAACGTAAGTCGAAAGGCCACCTTCAAACAGAGTATAGCTATTAACATTCACCTTTAAATGTAAAACTTCATGTAATGCCCAACTGGAATCCCTTTCGGAAAACTTTTCTGATTTTTGTTGTAATTTGTAATAAGGGTTTTCATTATACCACGCACGTAAATTGGTCGCAATATGAATGACATAATTTTCTATCGCAAAGTCTTCAACTCGATCATTTGGAGGCTGCATGAAATTTAAAGCTAAAACAACATTCACCTTTAGCATCGATTGCTTTAGAACCAATTTAACATTTCGTGCAAAACTATTGTATGGATTCTGTAAAAAAATGAGAGGGGCCTTGATATTGACTATAATTCTCGTAAGTAACCTACCATTAAAGCATGAATCTAGAGAGTATCAACCTAATTTGCGCTTACGCCTTTTAGTCAATCGATAACTCCACTACCTGTTTTCTCTGAAGCGTTCTTTAAGTCTCACAAGATAACACTTTAGCAATGATACATTGCTTTTGTGCTTAAGAAAATTCTCATTTGCCTCTAAATAAATGTTATTTTGAATTATATCTTGCAATAGCTTAATATTAGTGTTAATTACACAGACGTGCTTTACAAATTCGTTTTTTGTTTTCAACAATGGAATAATCGGTCTTGTGAGATTCACAATATCACTACTACTGGGTGTTACCTTACTCATAATTACTTTCAAAACTGTATCCAACAATGCAAAAATATGAAGCACACACTGCCGATTATGCAGTAATGGACTTGTAGAAAATATTTCATTTATTTATTATAGCTGATATGTAAAAATTAATAAATTAAGTAACTATAGAAGTACTTTAGGTTTACAGTTACAATGCACTGACTCGTATAAAACTGCTCTTTATATCTGCTTATATAGTTATATAAACCGACATTCAAGATGAAATATATATATATATATATATATATATATATATATTACAAATTACAAATTTTATGTATCCTTAGTAAACTAATACAAATTACTCGGAACGTATTAAAAATAGGCATACGAAACCTTTAACAAATAAACTGTAGTTTTATATGGTAAATTCAAAACTGTAATAAAATACAGGGTGTTCCATTTAAAATAACAAAGAGATTGCACAAAAAAGATGATGAAAATTAAGCCAATTGTCAAGAACAATTAATTATTGTAATTATACCGATAGAAAACCTGAAGAGTGTAGAATAAATAAGCAAAAACATTACAGCTTAAAATTGACTTGATAAGCTACAATTAATTATTTTCAAAAAGACCGTATTGTTACAAAATACCAAATAAATCGAAAACCTTTAATAAATTAACATTATTTTTTAAAACGTAATTGAAAAATTTAATAAAATACTGGGCGTTTCATTTAAAAAAACATAACTTTGATATGTTACTCGAATTTGAGACACTCTGTATATGTGAGATTAATTTTAAATTGCAGTTGTTACTAATCTACATATGCCTGTAAAAGGACTTTTTATTATTTCTTACTGTTTGTCCAGGAGATTTCGTCTCGTTGAGCCGACAAACGAAAACTGGAGATTCCATGATTCAAAATAAGACGAAAATGAGCATAAACGCTTTTCCGAAAATGCTTCCTAACCGAGATACAGGTTGATTAACAGATACCTTTTTTAAGGTTTTTTTAAGATTCCTCAAAAACTACAAAAGATATTACACTGAGATTTGGTACACCTAAATGTCTAATTAAATACAATTAATCAGGTAAGTTTGAGTCCACTGACTCCATCCAGTGGCGTAGAATACTTTAAGTTAATCAGTTTAAGTAAAAAAAAACGCACGCCACGGTTTTTTTTAGAAGAAATATTTTTTTGATATATTCAAGATTTAATTCTGCAAATAAAATCATACTTAATATTTTTTCGATTCGGCATCCCGTTTTTGAAATATTTTGCATTAACATAAACGACCACATTATTCAATAAAATCAAAATTTGTTTTATTTTACAAAAAATAACGCAGTTAACTGTTAGGTACATTATTAAAGAGATATTGAAGGAATTCAAAACAAAATAATAATTATTTTTATACATATTGTTCAAAATGTCCTCCTTCCTTTTGAATGCAAGCTTGTGTTCTTCTTAGCAAATGAAACCTAACACGCTGAAAAATTTGTGGCATAGCCCTAATCTCATCGCATGCCATCTGTATGCGATTCCAAAATTGCTCTCGATTATCAATTTGAACAGAATGGACACAAGTTTTCAGATACCCCACACAAAAAATCCAATGGGTTTAAATCTGGCGATCGTGCCGGCCACGGTACTTCACTTCCTCGTCCAATCCAGCGTCCAGGGAACCATGCATTTAAAAATTCTCTGACGTTTCGTGTAGAATGTGGTGGTGCACCATCATGCATGAAATACATGTTCATTCTAACATCTAAGGGTACGTCGTCAAACAATTCTGGCAAATCTTCTCTCAAAAATTTAAATAGAATTCGCCAGTAAGTCTTTGAGGAAAACGGATAGGTCCGATTAGGTGATCGTCTAGTATACCTATCCAAATATTTTCGCTAAATCTATGTTGGTAAGCTGTAACTACAGTTGGATGCTGATTTTCATCTAACCATTTGTGGGAATTATGCAAGTTTATTATTCCATTTCGGGAAAAAATACATTCATCAGTGGTCAATAAGTTTCTAACAAATTGTACATCTTCAGCATTTTTATTTAAAAACCATTCGCAAAAATTCATTCGACGAGGATGGTCAGCAGGCAATAAGGCATGCACTTTTTGTAGGTGAAAGGGATTTAAGCGGGATTGCTCCATAACTCCCTTACTATTACAAATACGAAAAAATGTCTTATATAAAAGTTGTCCACAGTCATAAACTACACGTTTTAAAATTATTTTCAGAAATTGTGGACTTCCGGTTATACCGGAAACTCATGCCAACTTCGTTATTTTAAATAGAACAACCTATATATTATTACATTTTTGAATTCCTCGTTTAATTTAAAGGTCACTTTAATAACCATACTATGGGTCTTCTGAGTTATTTGACATTTTGTAGAAAAAATGACGTTTGCAGTGGCTCCGAAAACTTTCAATATCTCGAAGACGGATACCGGTAGAGAGATGTGGCTTTCGTTTTTTACTTCCGAAAAGGGTACCGCATCATTCTCATTCATTGCTTTTAGAATTCAATAATTTCTATCGCTCCGAAAATATTGTGCACATGTGCACATCAAGTGACATGTTCACTCTTTGGAGAGTTTATAAGATGGGATAAAAGTTTCTGCCACTTCGTTATATATATATATATATATATATATATATATATATATACATATATATATATATATATATATATATATATATATATATATATATATATATATATATATATATATATATATATATATATATATTGGAGGAGCACAGAGGACCACCTAAGATATTATTACCGATATTTTTTTGCAGTTTATTTAAAGCAAATTAATCTGTGTTTATGTGATAAAGACATGTTTGTTTATAATCTAGAAGTCAATTTAAATTTATTTCTTACTTAGATTTTAGGAAAATTGAGAATTTAAACATGGCGGCTGGTCTTTTGCCCATTATTTGGGCGAAAAGGTCCACTGGTCCGTTTTACCCCAAAGTAACTATGGGGTTAAGTTAAACAAACCTAATGTCAAATAACGATCATAGTTCACAAAACATTTATTTATAATATTTGTGTATGCATTTATTAACAAAAAATTATTAGTCAGTGCAAATAATACATTGAAAACCCTCTTCCTCTTCTTCTACACCAGCACATGCATCGTGAGTCCTTGCATAACACACATTGTATCCAGCCTTCCAGATTTGGATTCCGAGAATTTACTGTGGCAATATATGCATTCGGTATTACCTTGATTATCATCTTCACTTTTTGATGAAACGCTATGTTTCTTTGGGATTTTTACTTGTTTCTGTTTCCTTTTCTTATTTAGATTCGTCCACTAGTTGTCGCTTGACAAGTTTAACTTTCTTCTTTTGTGCTTCCTTTTTAGCTAAACTAGCTTCCAATTCCTCTTTAAATGGAGTGCTTGTCAGTTCCTCCGATCGTTGGGCCTTTCTTCCACTTTTTCTTTCTTTTGAAGTTGAAGGTTTAGGAGATATTAATTTAATGGCCTCTGCCAACGTTGCATTCTCTTTAGAGCAACTTGGTGATGGCTCAGGTCGTTTAGAGGAACTTTCTGTTGGCTCAGGTTCTTTAGAGCAACTAGGTGTTAGCTGAGGGAGAATGGAATCATCTGTTTCACTCCGAGTTTCTTCCGGAAGTTGATCATTAGTTGCATTTTGTAAGAGTTTGCTTGTTCCAATCATATTGCTTGTATCATTTCGAGACTGCTTGTTCTGTTGAACATCAGTAACTTCAGAAGGAAGAAAGTCTTGCTCATTAAATACACCAGCGTTAAATGGCCATATACCAGCTACCTCAAATCCCTTTGGGGCTTTTCCCATACTTGAAATATGTGCAAAAGCTTTTGCAAATATTTCTACAACGTCATAAATTGTGATTCGTTGACCAGGATGATTTGTATGCCAGACATCGCATTCTCTGGCATTTTGTGCCTTCAAGGGTCCAACCACGCAATAATCGAGGGGCTGCAACCTATGACTAGTATGTGGAGGAAGCGATATTAGGACCAAGTAATTTTCTTTGGCTTTAGTAATAGCTTCAAGTGTTCTATGGCTGGCATGGTTATCGAATACTAAAAGAATTTTTCGATCGGCTGTTGGTTTTACGATACCTATAAAGTGATTAAGGAACTTTAAGAAATGGTCACTATCTATCCACCCTGAAGCATTGGCATATCCAACTGACCCCGCAGGACAACCTCGCATCCGCATCAACAATGGATTTATTCTTTGCCTTGGAAAAAGGAAAAATTGGGGTAAATAATATCCCGAAGCAGATATTCCACATACGGCGGTAATGTTGAACCCTCTTTCTGCACTAACAATACGACCAATCTGTTTTTTTCCCTTCTTGGCTACAATGTTTCTTGGAACAGGAACAGTATTAACACCACACTCATCGATATTAAAAATCTGGTCAGTCTGAAATCCATACTTTTTCAAACAAGTTTCTAATAAATTATGGAACCTTTCCACTTGAGGCCTATTAAATCCTACTGCCCTAGCCATACTTGTAGCCTCAGGAGCACGAATGGAGATTTGGATTTCTTTCCTGAAGCCCGCTAACCAGTCGATACCTGCTAGTTTTGCTTCTTTGTTAAACGTATGCTTTAACTTTAATTTTTCTGCTAAATCAAAAGCTAATTTTCGGCAGTCCATTGTAGTTATTCCATAAAACGGGGATTCCAAGTCGAGAATCTGATCAACCAACTGTTTTTCTTGTTCGGCAGTAAAAACTTGTTTGTAAGTATCATTTCTTGGTCCCATGTGTGTAACAACATTGTGAATCCGACGAATCAAGCAAGTTTTTGGGATATTAAATTTTTGGCTTGCTTTTCTAATTGATAAAGGGTTTGTATTTATGACTTGCATAGCTTTGTACGTGCGAACCATCTGTAAATAAACAATAATTTTTTTATTGGTGCATACATAAATTCATTAACATATAACAAATTTGATGGGGGTGACAAGGACCGGTCCGTATCACCCCCGTTCATATGGTCCTATTTGCCCCAAATGCCCGTTAGTACAATAATATTTGTTACCGCCGTTTCACTTATAGGTTAGGTTTCATTCGAGACTACTAAATTTTTACAAATTCATGTAGTTATTGCCCCACGAACTCAAAAATTATTAACTATTATTTAAAAAAGCATACGTGCATTCAGAAAATTAAATATATTTAGATCACTTACCGTGATTTTCGATTTTTTTATACCATGCACTCAAACCACATCCGCGCGTGTCAAACATGTTTGCGACTGTCGGGGCCGTGTATTCTATGGGCTACATGCAGTAACCAGTTAATGGCACATGACGTAAGTAAATAAATGGCCTGGTCCCCGTCGCCCCGGTGGTACTCTGTGCCCCCTCCTCCCCTACTGGGTGAGGCATCTAAGCTCCGTCGGTTTGCATACGAAAAATGGTAAAATATTATTGAAATCTTTTTTTTAATTATCGTCATTAGGAGCACGTTTTAAAATTATTTTCGAATATGCAGGGTGGTCCATAAAAATTTTACGCATCAAAGTTATGAAAATTTAAATGGAACACCCTATATATGATTGCATATTTCGATTCTATGGACTAAATAAAGGTCACTTACTGTTGTAGTCCCTACACCTATCTCTATATCTGACTCCACCTGTTGTCGAGATATTTCATTATTTGTGAGAATGTAGATCGAAATTCAAAAGAACTTTCTGTTTTACGTACCCGAGGAATTTTTTTCAAATGTTTTTCATTGTTTACTGAAAGCATCAAACTTTAAAATCCACCGAAATTAATATCACAAATTTATACTGGGTGTATAAAAACTCAGTTACTATTTTGACCAACATTAAAGCCAATTAACTTCCTTATTTTAAGTGGAACACCCCGTATGTATCACCATATTTTTATTCTAATTTTAATTCCCTACAAAACTGTATTATTTGTTCTTGAAAAGCAGGCTGCGACGGTCTTACTGTCACATAAAATAAACGAATTTATTGAAAAGTCATAGTTCGTGTTAAAGTTAAGTCATTTTAGCTAATCAACTTTGAGAATAAGTTTTATTAGGTGGGTACCTACTATTTAAAATGGCTTGGTATTCTCGAATTGAAAAGTGCGATATGATCTTAGTAATTGGGAAATGCAATGATAATTGTTTGCTAGCATCTAGGGTTTACGCACAAATGTATCCTGATAGGCGTTCATTAGAAACATTATTGCAAGTTTTTCGAAGCACTGGAAGTGTATCATACAAGACACGACAAAAGCAAAGGCCGGTTACGGGTAACGAAGATAATAAATTTGCCGTTATGGAATATCTGGTAGAAAACCAGACTGGTAGGTACCAGTCAGATAGGTGAAAAATTTGAGATAAGTCAGCGGAGCGTTGGAAGGGTAATAAAGAAGAATAAGTTATATCCATATTATTCAATTACACCAAGAACTTTTAGAAGTGGATTACGATCGAAGGCTTGCATTTTGTTTATGGGTTTTAGAAAAATTTGGTGATAATGAAAATTTTTTTGATTTTGTGCTTTTTTCGGACGAATCAAACGTTCCACAATAACGGTTTAGTAAATAGACATAACTATTATTATAGTGACGAGAATCCTAATTTTTTTAGAACTCTCGATAGGCAACACAGATGGTCCGTAAATGTGTGGGGTGGTATAATGGGAACACATGTAGTAGACCGTTTTTTTTAATGGCAATTTGAACGGTGATATGTTTCTCGAATTTTTAAGAGGAAATTTGCCTGTTCTTTTCGGACACATACCGCTTGATATTCGGCAGGAAATGTGGCTGCAATTAGACGGAGCGCCGGCGCATTTTCATGCTAATGTTAGGGACGAATTGGACATGCAATTTCCCAACAGGTGGATAGGGCGCGGCGGCCCACAAAATTGGCCGGCAAGATCCCCTGATTTAACTAGTCCTAATTTTTTCTTGTGGGGATACATCAAAAATATTGTCTACCATACATCACCAACCACACCCGACAACATGAAGGAGCGAATCAGAACAGCTTTTAATTCCATAACTTCAAGCATGTTGTGAAAAGTGAAGGAGTCTTTCCTAGAGAGAGTTCAGTTATGTATTGAAAGGAATGGAAATCATTTTGAACATTTGTTGAAACGTTGAAGTTGCTCACTTATCAAGGCTGTGTTTGTTCAATAAAATAATGTTTTCGTTATTTACCCAGTTATTAACGCCTTTCAGTCATTGTTAAGCTGTGTTTGTTCAATAAAACAATGTTTTTGTTATTTACCCAGTTATTAACGTCTTTCAGTCATTGTTAAGCTGTGTTTGTTCAATAAAACAATGTTTTGTTATTTACCCAGTTATTAACGTCTTTCAGTCATTGTTAAGCTGTGTTTGTTCAATAAAACAATGTTTTTGTTATTTACCCAGTTATTAACGCCTTTCAGTCATTGTTAAGCTGTGTTTGTTCAATAAAACAATGTTTTTGTTATTTACCCAGTTATTAACGTCTTTCAGTCATTGTTAAGCTGTGTTTGTTCAATAAAACAATGTTTTTGTTATTTACCCAGTTATTAACGCCTTTCAGTCATTGTTAAGCTGTGTTTGTTCAATAAAACAATGTTTTTTGTTATTTACCCAGTTATTAACGCCTTTCAGTCATTGTTAAGCTGTGTTTGTTCAATAAAACAATGTTTTTGTTATTTACCCAGTTATTAACGCCTTTCAGTCATTGTTAAGCTGTGTTTGTTCAATAAAACAATGTTTTTGTTATTTACCCAGTTATTAACGCCTTTCAGTCATTGTTAAGCTGTGTTTGTTCAATAAACCAATGTTTTTGTTATTTACCCAGTTATTAACGTCTTTCAGTCATTGTTAAGGAAAGCCTAGTCAAACGGTTGGATTATGTCGAGCAATGAAAGCTTTTCATCAAAACGTGTTCATAAAAAATCGGGTAAAAAATGACATAAAATTAATGATTAAATTAGAAAATCCTAAATTACAAAAAATCTGTAAGAGATAGGTATAGGGAACCCTAATACAGTTTTGTAGGGAATTAAAATTAGAATAAAAGTATGGTGATAAATACGGGGTGTTCCATTTAAAATAAGGAAGTTAATTGGCTTTAATGTTGGTCAAAATAGTAACTGAGTTTTTATACGCCCAGTATAAATTTGTGATAATAACTTCGGTGGATTTTAAAGTTTGATGTTTTCAGTAAAAAATGAAAAACATTTGAAAAAAAATCCTCGAGTACGTAAAACAGAAAGTTCTTTTGAGTTTCGATCTACATTCTCACAAATAATGAAATATCTCGGCAACAGGTGGAGTTAGGTATAGGGACTATAACAGTAAGTGACCATTATTTAGTCCACAGAATCGAAATATGCCATCATATATAGGGTGTTCCATTTAAATTTTCATAACTTTGATGCGTAAATTTTTTATGGACCACCCTGCATATTCGAAAATAATTTTAAACGTGCTCCTAATGAACCTACACGATAATTAAAAAAAAGATTTCAAAAAATATTTTACCATTTTACGTATATATATATATATATATATATATATATATATATATATATATATATATAAAACGTTCATTTTTAGGGCACCATTTTTTATAACACACAAAATTTCATTAATGCACCATATTCTCTCAAAGGCCACTATATCATTTTTGCCCATTTTCCAAGCAGATTCATTTATGATTCTGTGTCTAATCTTATTAACGTATAGTTCTTTGTAATCACTAGATGAGTTATGGCGCAGGACGTTAGTTATGGCTTTATAGATGGTGCTTTTGGCCATTGTGATTAACGCGTTGGGTAAGTCGTAAGAAATCGTACTCTTGCTTAACCCACAATGTATTTTAATTTTATGAGTTGTTAATTTTGCAATTAAATGCAATGATGTACCAATATCTGTTGGACAAAAAGGACTCATAGCTGAATCCTTAAGCCTGTTTTTCGTAAAAAAGGTTGTGTCAGCTAAACGGTCTTTAGCAAAACACCACGCGATATCACCGTCCCTACCAAGCATTAGGTTGTTATAAAAGTATGTCCACTGTATTTCATTTTCAAACCACTTCCCTCCCTTTTTCTTGTTTATTTTGTAGAAATGTGCTATCATGTCTTGCTTAATGTTCTTTACGTTTTTATTTTCTAACTCTTTACTTGGAAAGAATGCCATAGCTTTGGAGCGACAGTTTGGTTTATTATTTTTGTTTTGGTAATCATGGAAAACGATTGCGATCGTTGTTTCCATTTTTCCAAAGTGTGGTTTACTTTTTGTTTGAGATCTTCGAAAGCAAAATCGGCGCCCTTTTCTTGGCATTCCGACAATGTTATGCCAAGGATCTTAAACGGTTCACTTGTCCACTTGTATCCTAACGGCCGGTCTACTCTGTTTCTCCATTCTCCTTTCCAATATGCGCCAGTTTTTTGTGTATTTGAAAAAGAACAAGATTGTTGCGAAAAGTTGTCGTAGCTTCTACATAGAATTTCAAAATCATTGTTATTAGTAACCAAAACTGAGACATCGTCCGCGTAAGCGCTCACTAGAATTTTTTAACTGCCACTTAACACTATGCCTTGAAGCGATTTTCTACACAAGATTAAGAAAGGTTCAAGTGCAAGGGAGTATAGGAAACTGGACAGGGGACAACCTTGACGTTTATTGAAGTTTATTTCGCTGGTTAACAAATTCCCAATTCGAATGTTGCATCCAGCAGTTTTGTATAAAATTTTACTAGCACTAATAATAAAATTTCCTATGTTGAAATTTTTCCAAACGCTAACGAAATATTTGTGAGAAATACTATCAAATGCCGATCTTTGTTCGAGATTGACGATTGCTAGTGGAATTGATCTATCAGGAATTCCACTTTCCAGCTTGATCTGGGTTTATAATTTCATTGATGACTGTTGAACATCTCGACGAAAGAGCCTTTTCCAATATTTTGTAGTCGTTAAAATTGAAACGGGTCTCCAATTATCTATATTAGTCTATTCTCCTTTTTTGAAATTAAATTAATAAATGCTTTGGACATCGTTTTTGGCAGTTGCTTATTTTTTAAAGCTTCCATAACGACTTCATAGTACAAAGGTCCAATTTTACTCCAGAAAATAATGTAAAAATTTGTGGTTAAGCCATCAATTCCTGGAGCGCTTCTTTTGTTTAATAAAAATAAAGCCAATCTGAATTCTTCTATTGAAAACGGCTGGTCCAACGAGTTTTTCGCTTGCAAACATAGTTTCTGTTAAATCCTGAGAAGTATAGATTTGTTATCTGTCTTGATTGTTGTCCTCGAATTTGTTGTCGTAGTGCTTTTTTATTATTGAACTCAGCAATAGCGGATTAGTGACAAACGTACCATCGTACTTTAGCTTTGTCAATGAGGTAAACGTTGTAAATTGGTTTTTGTTTAAACATAGTCATTCAAATTGCATAATGTTCTCTAATCTTTGTTTTTGTAAATTTTTTCCGTATTTCTTTTAACCAATCCTGAGCCTTGCTAATGATTTGCTTTGCTATTGAAGTTCCATTATACTATTTCGGAGTGTTTAGCTTTGTAATTTGATTTTGTAAACGGTTTAGCTCCAATAATTAATCATTCTTCTTCTCCCGAGTATAAAGAATTATAATGGACTATGTACGTAACACATGCGAATAACGAGACTCTCTAGTATATGTTTGAAATCTCCATTACGTAATATGGTTACGTAATGAAAATTAGAACTGCTACGTAATATATATATATATATATATATATATATATATATATATATATATATATATATATATATATATATATATACACCGTGTCCAAGATAAGGATGCCCACTATGGGGATCTCGGAAACGGTAAGAGATGGAAGGTCGGTTAAATGGAACAAAAGTTACGCATTTGAGAGTAGGTATTTATGGTCTTTGTAGAACTCGAATATCTCTTTTAGTTTTTGAGACATCTGAAAAAAATTGAATTTTCTGATTTTCGTTTTTATTTTTTCTGACCTTGCTTGAAGAGCTATCAAGAAAAGAAGAGCACATTTTCATTTCCACTTTTCTAGCTCTACTTAATGCTGTTATTCAATTTTTGATACAACGTTTCGTTCGTTAGCAACCATCATCAACTTTATTTTTTTAAATGCACGAAAAGATTATTATTGCTATATTTAAATTCTCTCCTTGATTCTGAATTCAACGGTATATCACACTTTATATTTTTGATACGTTTCGGATGAGAAAATTCATATTCAATGTAAAACATCGAAAACGTACAGTTAAAACTAATACTAGACACATTAGAAAACCGTAAAAGTTTAGAAGCCGTGCATACTGATGATGTGAATGAGCAAACCGAGTGTTTCTCGCAAAGATAGCCCGATATGGTATCAAAAAATATAATTCAGCAGCACAATAGCCGTTGTAATAACGATAATACAAAGAAAGAACTGAAACCATCCTTCTATGCTCAAGGGACTGTATGTGAGAAGCTAAAGACGGGTCATTTATAAGCCTAATCGCTCTCTTTTGAATACGATCAACGATATCGAGAGCGTATTGGGGAGCACTAACCCAGAGGTGAGAATTATATTCCAGATGAGGCCGAATTTGAGCCTTATACAGCAGAAAAAGTTGCCGAGAGGTAAAGTACTGCTTAGATCTGTACAAAAAGCCTATCTTACGAGCAGCTATTTTGGTAGCTGACAGAAGATGGTCAACCCATGAAAGATTTGAAGATACAGTCATATCCAACAAAGTAATAGAGTCTGAAAACTTAAGAACTGAGCCATTCACACTGAGTTTTTTTAGCATTAAATTTAACTAGATTATTGCTTCCCCATTAGAGAATATGTTGAATGTCTTTGTTGATTGAATTTGCCATTTCAGCTTTAATTTCTTGATTTGACATAGCAGGTGGATTATCACTACGAGTAGACTAAGATTAACTATAGTGAAGGGTGCTATCGTCAGCAAAGCAATGGATGGGGTTAGTTGTTGAAGAAATAAGGTCATTTATATACAATAGAAAAAGTATAGGCGCTATAAGGGATCCCTGTGGTACGTCCGCGCTAATGCTAACTTCTTTTGAAAAAAGCCATCAACTACGACACGTATTCGTCTTTTATCAAGGAAACTAGAAACCCAGTTGATGAACGTATCATTTAACCCAAACGAGGTGAGTTTGCCAAACTTGGTCAAATGCCTTTGAGATATCTAAAGTGACTACAACTGTTTCACCGGACTGCTCTACTGTATTGTTCCAAACTTGGGTCACATATGAAAGAAGATCGCTTATTGAACGACTTTGCCTAAACCCATATTGGTGGTCACTAAGGAGTTTGTTAGTTTCAAGGAACGTGAGCAGTTGCTGATTGATGGCTTTTTCCATGATTTTAGACAAAATGGAAGTGATGGCAATTGGTCTGTAATTTGAGGGATCGGTCTTATCGCCTTTTTTGGGAATAGGTTGAACATTTGCTAACTTCCATGATGAAGGGAATTCCCCAGAAGACATAGAGATCGTATAGAGCTTAGATAGGACTGGTACTAGTTCGGAGGAACATTTCTTTAAGACAATAGCTGGGATACCGTCTGGGCCAGTCGCCTTATTGAGATTAAGCCTACTGATGATCGATTCCAAGAGCTTGTGCCGAAAATGAATTGGTTTCATAGCGTATGAAGAAGAGTTGACTAGGGGCACATCTTTTCCAGAATTATTGAGACACGAGTTTGATGCAAACAAATCCACAAAAACGTTGGCTTTGTCTACAGAATCAGCAACTACCGATCCGTCAATAGACGTCAGGGGGGGAAATGAAGATGTTCCAAAGTTTTTACTAATGGCTTTAGCTAAAGACCAAAATTTACGACTGCCTGAAGAAGATGTAGGAATGCGTAACTTTTGCACCGTTTAACCAACCTTCCATCTCTTACCGTTTCCGAGATCCCCATAGTGGGCATCCTTATCTTGGACACGGTGTATATATATATATATATATATACTTGAAGACACCTAAATAAATTGTTTATTAATAACGCAACTAGTATAAAACTTTTACCAGTGATATAGGCCATTATCATTAATCTTTTTGTATGATGAATCTTTTTTGGAGTCTAAATCCGGCCAACTATGATTAAAATAAAAACCAGTGTTTCAAGTAGTCATAGTAGCGATGACTATATAGCAAAAAAGTATTTAAAAAAGTTGCTGCTAATCACTAAAATGCTCCAAATACGAAGTTTCGCTGATTTTCTATATTTTTGTGTAAACTCATTGAAAAAATTCTTATCTCAAATATCAAGTGTTCCATATACAATCAAAACAATTAAAAATTATTTTTAATGTCAGATATCAAAAGAATTTACTTAAGTGGCATGAAATTTTGTGTTGTTTGATTAGTGATGGATGTACAACAATTAAGTGTATTCATGAAACGGTAGAAATTATTCGACTTGTTGGTGATAATGTAAGCTCCAGCCGAGAGGCTGCTATAGAGTTTAACACCAGACATCCTATTCATCACGGGGCAGTTGCACACTTGCATCGCCTTTCCAACGCTACTGGAAACATCAGTAAGTCAAGACCACGACAATTACATAATGGAAAGCACAAGTTTACGAGATATGAGTAGAAATTTAAATACCTCTTATACTAAAATTTGAAGATGTTTTCGTCGACATAAATTAAAGCCCTACAAACCAAAATTCTTGCACACTCTAGAAGATGAATGGAGTATTTTCTATGGTGTCTAGGTAATTTTTTAAACGACAGAGAACTTTTAAAAAAAATTATGTTTACTGATGAAGCTACGTTCACCACTAACGGTGTAGTTTCATCACAGAATTGCAGATACTGGGCAGCAGAAAATCCAAATTTTGTAATTAATGGTAAAAGACAATATGTAATAAAAAATAATAATTGGGTGTAGCAAGTGTTGTTATTAATAATTCCAAACCCTAATGGTACTTATACTCCTAATAATAAATAGAAGATTTTGTGCCTTCAACTCAGTCAGCGATTAAAAGGGCCATGTTCTTAAAATCTGATTTGCTTTAATTCGAAAATGTGTATGTGGTTAGATATGTTCGCTTCACAAAAAAAAAGGTGTAACTTCAACCTGTAAATAAATGTTAAAATACCTCGGACGCCAACTTCTTTTATGGAAAACAAGTAAACCGTAAATGTAATACATGTAAAATTGGAAACAATAACAAGGTTTATTATAAAAATCTTTAAGTCAAGTTATGAAGTAGGAAATCTAAATACTAATGTTAGTAAATCTGAATTAACTTAAAAATACCTTATTAACTAATGATTAGAAATGAAATACGTGTAGTACTTTTAAATTTTAGTTGTCACTGGTATACTGTTAGTGATAACAAAATGCTGACTAATGCACGCTTTCCAATTTGGTTGTGCAATTAACCTTGAAATGAAAATAGAACAGGGTTTAGATATTCGTCGATCCCAAATAAGTAAATTCCTTTACAAAACAGCCAAACTTGGTTGATTTAAACGAGTTAATGTACCATTTATTTATAATTTTCTGCATAGCAACAAACTTCTACTGCGTCATCCTCGTTAAATCGACACGTAATAGTACAATGAAATTACACAAAAGGAAAATTTAACGTTATAAAAAAGAAAAATAAAAGTAAAATCAAAGTGCTTAAAAAGGATAAATATATCAACAATAAAATATAGGTTTAATCAGCTCTTACCGTAAAAATATACGACACTTTTGATAAAAATATTCAAGATGCTCTACTTTAAAATATCTAAACGGATACTTCAGCCACTAAGGTATGCAATTCACATGACTCAAAAATGAACGAAGTTGCCTAAATTATTCCAAATTTCAACACAACTTAAAATGTTTGTTACAAATATTCACAAAGAGTTAATGTGTGGTGTGGAATTTTAAATACAAGAATCATTGGCCCTTTTTTCTTTTCCGAAACGTTAAACACGCTAAGGTTTTTAAGTTTTTTAAATAACAAATTAATGGATTCCATTTATGCTTTACCACTCATTGCAAGACGAGAACTGTATTTATAGCTTGATGTTCATAAAGCAAGAACAGTACGAGCATGGTTGGACGAGAATTTTCCTTTAAGATGGATAGGTTGCAATAGTCCTTTAACCGAATGGCCACCGAGATCGCCCGATATTACACCACTGGACTTTTTTATTTGGTGAGCTATTAAAAATATTGTATATGCATCCAGACCTCGAAACAGAGAGGACATATGAGAGAAGATCCGACAAGCCCGCAGCGAAATTTCTCCGGAAATGTTACGACGCGTTGTACTGAATAACAGAAGACAGGTAGAAAAATATATTCTGCTGCAGGGCGATTTAGTTGAAAAATCTCCTATTCAATAAGTGTTGCAAAATTATAATTTAATGTTTAAAGTATTTTTAATTGTTTTGATTGTACATGGAACACTTGATATTTGAGATAATAATTTTTTCAGAGTTCACACAAAAATGTAGCCAAATATGATTAAAATTTTTAATGTAATCATAGTTGACCGGATTTATACTAAAAAAAAGATCCATTCATACAAAAATTTTAACCACAATATCCTTTATCACTGGTGAAAGTTTTATACTAATTGCGTTATTAATAAACAATTTGTTTAGGTGTCTTCATGTAAAGTGAAACCCTCTGTATGTATGTATGTATATATGTATGTATGTATCTATATATATATATATATATATATATATATATATATATATATATATATATATATATATATATACATACATACATTACGCAACAGTTATAAGGGAAATATTTAAGGTCTAAGTAAAGCAAGATTGGCAACAATGTCATTAGAGTTTAGATCTCTATATTAATAATGGTGGATGTTTTTTTTATGACTGTGAACCTGAACAGGCTAAATTAGGCCTATCGTCCTAAAGCACTCAGGAACACTTAGGAGGGTGGATAGAGGGGTAATGAATTGCCAATAGATGCCTATGAACAGCTACCTTAAATTTTCTGATATCATAAGTGAGAAAAAACAGGAACTAGGGAGATCATTCCAGAGGTTAGAAGCCGTGTAGAAAAATGTGGGTTGCGCCCGTTTGGTACGACAAGTGGAGATTGGTATTGCATACTGATGATGTGATAGCGAACCGAGTGTTTCTCGCAAAGATAGCCCGAGATGGTATCAAAGAATATAATTCAGCAGTACAATAGCCGTTGTAATAACGATAATACAAAGAAAGAACTGAAACCATTCTTCTATGCTAAAGGGACTGTATGTGAGAAGTTAAGGACGGTCATTTATAAGCCTAATCGCTCTCTTTTGAATACAATTAACGATATCGAGAGCGTATTGGGGAGCACTATCTCAAAGGTGAATTATATTCCAGATGAGGCCGAATTTGGGCCTTATACAGCAGAAGGAGTTGTCGAGAGGTAAAGTACTGCTTGGATCTGTACAAAAAGCCTATTTTGCGAGCAGCTATTTTGGTAGCTGACAGAAGATGGTCAACCCATGAGGGATTTGAAGATACAGTCATACCCAACAGAGTAATAGATCTGAAAACTTATGAACTGAGCCATTCATACTTACAACAGGAAATAATCAATCTTTTTTGGCGGACATAAGGCAACACTGAGTTTTGTTTGCATTAAATTTAAATAGATTATTGCTTCCCCATTCGAGAATACGTTGAATATCTTTGTTGATTGAATTCGCCATTTCAGGCTTAATTTCTTGATTTGACATAGAAGGTGGATTATCACTATGAGTAGACTGAGATGAACTACAGTGAAGAGTACTATCGTCAGCAAAGCAATGGAGGGGGTTACTTGTTGAAGAAATAAGGTCATTTATGTACAGTAGAAAAAGTGTAGGCGCTGTAACGGATCCCTGTGGTACGCCTGCATGAATGCTAACTTCTTTTGAAAAAAAGCCATCAACTACGACACGTATTCGTCTTTTATCAAGGAAACTAGAAACCCAGTTGATGAGCGTATTGTGATGCAATTACGAAACATTCAATTTCATTCCATTTCGATAGAATAAGTAAAACACATCTAAAAGTTAAACTAGTTAAATTACTTATTATGCAAATATGCAATAATAATTATTTCAATATAAATAGACCAATGTACTAAAGGAATTGTAAAGTCATGCATTCTTATCAACACACTTTGTACTGCCTCCCGGTTCTGGTAGCAGCTACCGGTCTTTATTGGTTGTGTTTGTCCTTTTTCACAACTTGTAAAAAACTCTAATTTTGAACATGAGAACTTTCTCATAAAAGGGGGTCCTACTAAGATGTATACCTAGATGCAAGTTGGGTTGCCTATCCAATGGTTTACCACATTTCATACATGAAAGGTTTATTTACATATCAAAACGGAAATTATAATATAAATTCTAATATAAAACAAATAAATATATAAACTGAAATTAACTGGCTATATAATGTAGTATAAAACTATTAAATGTGCAAATATTCTTGCGGTTTTCTTCTAAAAATCGCCTACGCCCATGGTCTAGTTCGGTTCCCAACCTTCCTGTAATGGTGGTATTTTCAATTCTACAACAGATGTTTAAAACGTGTGGTACCGGTAAATGTGTGTTTCGTTAATTATAAGTGCTACTGAATAATTAATGTGACCTGCTGGTGGAGTACGGCAATCAGGAGGTGATGATGCAAGGGGTAAGTAGGAAATCTGATTTAAATACAATGTAAGGTCACTCTATTATTTAAAAGTAAACAAGGGTTGTTTAGGTCGGCAATAAACGGTTTACTTAAGGGAATGGTTATTATGTAGGGATAAATTAAAGGTGGTGGGTGAGTGATTTTGTAGGTGGTGATTCTATGCACAGGTGGTTAAAAGATCAAAGGTAGACTGGTGTGAATGTGAGGGGTAGCAAGGAGAATTTATTGTAGGGATGGCGACGTGATTTATGTGAGAAGATACAGGGAAAGAGGCCGAATAGGGTGGTTAGGAAATCCTTTTCGGGGCACAAGCCTAAACCGTCAAAGGGCAATTTAAGGAATAACCTTGCTCGTGATTGTAGAGGATGTTTCGGGGCAATACCACCGTCACTCCTCTATAATCTCTAGGATGTCTACCCCTATCCTTGTCGCGGCTTCCACCTTCAACAAGTTGATAGTGATAAATATCTTGTTTGGTTGATAAGGATAATGATGCAACAGGGTAGTTAGTTGTGCATAACCATTCGGGGTGTACAGGCCCTCCGTCTGATTTCACACAACAACTTCTTTACGTATACCCAAATCGGGGCCAGGACCCACAATAAGTTGGTATACGTATAAGGGATGGGATAGGCACAGTAATCGGTGTCAGGGTAGATGAATGTAATAGGTGGATGGTAGGAAAGAATGTAATGCAGGATTAATGTATCAGGCAGGTTCAGGTAGGATGAATATAGGATTAGTATACTAATAACGTATAACTAATTAAGGAAATGAGGTAATAAGGAGAATTCAGGATCTGAGCAATAATACTGGAATACTAATTTATAACAGGAAAGTAAATTATGAACGCAAAGTGTCAAGTGTGTTTTGTTGAATGTGAAGGCAGTGTTTATATAGGAATTTTGGGAAGATAGCGGGTAGAGTGGGGAGAGTGGGAACAACTGATAATATGTTTTAAATCATATAAATGCAGTTGTGGAAGAAAATAGGAAATAAGTTTTGATGGATTTATTTACAAGGATTTAAATTTTCAGGAAGGATCTGCAGGATCATTACACACCACCCTTACCTGGGGAGAAGAAAATCCGTCACCTGGTTTCTGGATTAATCCGAATTCGGTTGCAAGTGTTCGTTTAACCCTCATGAATTCTCTATTTGCCAAACGAATCTTCACACGTCGCCTATTCCTGGCCTTTCCTCGTCCGGGTCGAATAATAATTGAAGGAGGTCTAGGAAGAGGGACGTCAGGGATGCTTAAAAGTGTGATACCCAAGTTATCGGAGGAATTGGCGGTGGTGACGACGGGAGTTTGTAGGTCTAAGGCATCTAGCTCGCGTACCATTTGCCTTAAGGGGGAGGGAGTACTAGGGGTGACTGGAAGATCTACAGGATTAAGCGGGATAGGAGAAAATTCCCAATCGGGTAATGGTGATAGGGATAAGAGAGCTACGTTTGGAGGACTGGTGGGCAAAGGAATTTCTGAAACCGGGATGTCAAGAACGGGGGTGTGTACAGGTGAGTGTGAAGTAGCATGTTTATAGGGACTTAATGCAATCGGATTGTAGGATGTGAATATAGGAGGTAAATTCCTGGAACCTGGTGTCCGATAAGCATTTGGTTGCCAAGGCCGGATAGTTGGACGACGATGCTTCGGGCGAGTGTTACGAGTAGGTGCCATTGTAAGTGACTGGAGTTGCGGCGCAGAAACTTCGTTTATATGTTCCTTATCATCCGGTCCGTGAATACCTCCTAATCCGGTTACTGATTCGTTCGGTAGCGGGAGAATTTCGTTCTTCGTTTCGATGTGAAGAGGAGTAAGTTTGATGGTGACTTGCGATTGTCTCAGGAAATCCAATCCTAAAACTACATCGGTAGATAATGTAGGTAAATGTTGTCCTAGCAATGAATACTGCTGTCGGCCAAGCATGACGGGAAATCGGTAGCTGCCCAGCGAATGGGTGATTGTATTATCGGCCAAACGGATGGTTTCTTGCTGAAGAGTTTCTGGAAAGATGGAGTTTCTCACTATTAGCTCTTTTAACTTACTGCCAAAATAAGTTCTAGAAGCGCCAGTATCCACTAGAGCTTGTATTGGTTGGTTAAAAACTTGGAGGGCGAGAAAGAGTCGGTCATCTTTGGTAATAGGTAAGAGTGTTCGTGGCGGGGAAGAGGACTGAGTAAATTCTTTGATTTGTTGTAGCCATGCTTGCCATTCTTCTCTGGAAGTGGTGGCATGCTTTTCTGGAATGGGGGAGGTAGTCTGAGGTAGTAAAGATTCTCTTACTTCCTTTCTATAAATCAGGCTAGGGATAGTCTCTGGCGGAGGCCTCCGTCCCGTTTCCGTTTGCATCGGGGCAAGACGCGATGAAGAAGGGATGGTGCTGTCTCTAAACTGTACTCTGAGGATTATGTGCTGGATTATAGCTTATGAAGGCAACCCTTCATACTGTCTGGCCATTTCCAGCAACTCGGGTAATGTAGAGAAGTCTTGTGGTCGAATATAATATTTGTATTCCGTTTTCAGGTTGTCGTATAGTCGTTCGAGCTGACTGGCAACATTCAACCCTCCATGGCGTCTCATCAGTGTCAGGAGAGAAGTGACATATTCTCCTGCCTTTTCTTTCGGTCTCTGGACTCGATTTCTTATTTCTTCCTCTAATTTCTGCTGATATCGGGGTGGTAAGAACTGTAATCGAAAATCTGTAAGGAAGTCGTACCAGGTATGCCAATTACATCGGTTGTTCCTATACCATAGTAGAACGTTCTCCTTAAACAGTTCAGGTAGTGCTGACAACATTTCATTATCAGGGAGTTGGTAACAGTGCTGGAGCTCCTGTAATCTCTCTAGGAAGGACATGGGATCACTAACTCCATCATATTTGAGTCCCCATTTTCGAACTCTGTCACAGGTATCCGTTGTTCGATGTGGAAAGTTCTGGGTTGAAGAAGTGGATGGACCTGGTGTAGTACCACTCAGTTCGCTGGTCTCAAACTGTAAGACAGGTTCTATCGGGATGGGTAAGTTAACTTGACCTTCTCCAGTCCTTAAGTATTTTATAATCCTTGCTCGAAGAATTTCACTTGTTCCTGTTGTATCCAGTCTGTATTTTCCTGCCTCTTCAATCAAATTATCCTTCTTAGTGTACACCCAACCTACACGAATATCTTTCTCTTCGGGAGTTTGGGTACTCATTATTGCTATGTTTTAGGTTTGGTCCGGGTTGAAGAATTGGAAAACTATAATTACACTGGTTATACTTTAAATAATGTAGAATTTGTGGAAGTTGGAATTCACTGACACTTTTTAACTGTTTTGATTCTGGTCCTAGAAAGTAATTAGAATTAAGTTTTAAATGTTTCTTCTTTAATATAATTGTGCACACTTTTAATTTATATGTCCGGTGTAACAATGTTTATTAATTTGTCCTGTAAAGGAGTGCTTAATAATGTATTGTAAATTTGTTGTTTCTGAAAAATAACACTTTTACTTTTATATATCCTGTGAAACAATGTTGCACATTTATTATTAATTAGTTCTGTAAAGAAATGATTAATTAGATTATTTTGATTTCTGAAAATAACAATTTAAGTTATATATCCTGTGAAACAATGTTAATCATTTATTATTAATTAGTTCTGTAAAGAAATGATTAATTTGATTATTTTGATTTCTGGAAAATAACAATTCTAAGTTATATATCCTGTGAAACAATGTTACACATTTATTATTAATTAGTTCTGTAAAGAAAGGATTAATTTGAGTATTTTGATTTCTGGAAAATAACAATTCTAAGTTATATATCCTGTGAAACAATGTTAAACACTTTCTATTAATTAGTTCTGTAAAAGAATGATTAATTTAGTTATTGTGTTTTCTGGAAAATAACAATTTTTAATTTATTCTTCGAATGAAGTGGAAATATGAATTATTTGTATTCTCGTGCCTGGGAAAGTACTCGGACAGTCTGTCTGCTTGCTGTAAGAAAATAATTATTGTTATTTGTCAGGAAATAATCGTTCTGGTACAACTTGCTGAAAGTAAATGTTAGCGGGGAAAATGGGAAATGCACATGCAAAAATGCTAAAGGAAAATTGCAAAATGCCCCACGTTGGGCGCCACTTGTACTGCCTCCCGGTTCTGGTAGCAGCTACCTGTCTTTATTGGTTGTGTTTGTCCTTTTTCACAACTTGTAAAAAACTCTAATTTTGAACATGAGAACTTTCTCATAAAGGGGTCCTACTAAGATGTATACCTAGATGCAAGTTGGGTTGCCTATCCAATGGTTTACACATTTCATACATGAAAGGTTTATTTACATATCAAAACGGAAATTATAATATAAATTCTAATATAAAACAAATAAATATATAAACTGAAATTAACTGGCTATATAATGTAGTATAAAACTATTAAAATGTGCAAATATTCTTGCGGTTTTCTTCTAAAATCGCCTACGCCCATGGTCTAGTTCGGTTCCCAACCTTCCTGTAATGGTGGTATTTTCAATTCTACAACAGATGTTTAAAACGTGTGGTACCGGTAAATGTGTGTGTTTCGTTAATTATAAGTGCTACTGTATAATTAATGTGACCTGCTGGTGGAGTACGGCAATCAGGAGGTGATGATGCAAGGGGTAAGTAGGAAATCTGATTTAAATACAATGTAAGGTCACTCTATTATTTAAAAGTAAACAAGGGTTGTTTAGGTCGGCAATAAACGGTTTACTTAAGGGAATGGTTATTATGTAGGGATAAATTAAAGGTGGTGGGTGAGTGATTTTGTAGGTGGTGATTCTATGCACAGGTGGTTAAAAGATCAAAGGTAGACTGGTGTGAATGTGAGGGGTAGCAAGGAGAATTTATTGTAGGGGATGGCGACGTGATTTATGTGAGAAGATACAGGGGAAAGAGGCCGAATAGGGGTGGTTAGGAAATCCTTTTTCGGGGCACAAGCCTAAACCGTCAAAGGGCAATTTAAGGAATAACCTTGCTCGTGATTGTAGAGGATGTTTCGGGGCAATACCACCGTCACTCCTCTATAATCTCTAGGATGTCTACTATCCTTGTCGCGGCTTCCACCTTCAACAAGTTGATAGTGATAAATATCTTGTTTGGTTGATAAGGATAATGATGCAACAGGGTAGTTAGTTGTGCATAACCATTCGGGGTGTACAGGCCTCCGTCTGATTTCACACAACTTCTTTACGTATACCCAAATCGGGGCCAGGACCCACAATAAGTTGGTATACGTATAAGGGATGGGATAGGCACAGTAATCGGTGTCAGGGTAGATGAATGTAATAGGTGGATGGTAGGAAAGAATGTAATGCAGGATTAATGTATCAGGCAGGTTCAGGTAGGATGAATATAGGATTAGTATACTAATAACGTATAACTAATTAAGGAAATGAGGTAATAAGGAGAATTCAGGATCTGAGCAATAATACTGGAATACTAATTTATAACAGGAAAGTAAATTATGAACGCAAAGTGTCAAGTGTGTTTTGTTGAATGTGAAGGCAGTGTTTATATAGGAATTTTGGGAAGATAGCGGGTAGAGTGGGAACAACTGATAATATGTTTTAAATCATATAAATGCAGTTGTGGAAGAAAATAGGAAATAAGTTTTGATGGATTTATTTACAAGGATTTAAATTTTCAGGAAGGATCACTATTATAAATAGAAGTAACTATGTAAACTAGAACAGTCTATAAACAGTTGATAAACAGTTTATAAACAGATTATGAACAGATTGTAAACATATACTCTTGTCGTTAAGTACATCATTGTTAAGGTGTACAATAAATAATAAATCTAAAACATGTGAGAATAAATATTAATACCACTCTAACCTTAAACAAACACCAATTGGGGTTAAATACTACAGTATCATTTAACCCAAACGAGGTGAGTTTGGCAGGTAAACACTTATGCCAAACTTGGTCAAATGCCTTTGAGATATCTAAAACTGTTTCACCGGACTGCTCTACTGTATTGTTCCAAAATGTTGTTATTTTTAAAATTGATCACTTTTAGACTTCAATTAAGTTTATCGCACAAGAAAATAATTACAGAATTCGTAATATGTTAAGAACGTTGTCGTAATAATGGAATACATTACAATCTTAAAGATAATGACTAATATAATTGTTTATTATGCAATAATATAAACTGAATGAATACAAAACATTTTTGTTTTAGAATCATTATATTAGTAAATATCCAAACAAGAAGTGTTATTTAACCTCAACTTTAATATAATGATAGTAAAAGAAAAGTGATTTAAAGTTTTCACTGTGTTGTGTATAAAAATGGTTTGAAGTTTTCCGAGAACACAGTTTGCGCTAAGAAAAGTGTTTTGCTGTGTAATTTTAACCAAGTTTGTAGTAAAGGACATTACATCAGCTTATTCTAGTTAAAAATCAACTTATTCCGAGAATGACTCAAATTATAACATAATGCATTCACAAGCAAGTGAAATACATATTCTGTATATCCAAATCAATATATTTTCAATGTATTAGTTATTAGCAACTTATTAATAATATTGGTAAATGGTTTTGGGTGACTTAAATTTAAACACTTCATAATTTATAAGTAGATATATTTTACTTATTTTGCTAATAGACTTTGATTATTTCATGTAATAATTTGTGTAATTATTTACAGTATAATTTTGCTTTCTAATATAATTTAAAAACTCAAGTGACAAATTATTTCTTCACCGTTTGATGCAAATGGCAAATAAATATTTTCTGTTTCAATCAATCCATCTATTTAACGTTGTTTTATTAAGACGTATTTTTTGCTGTTCTTGCTAATTTACAAATAGGATGACTAGTAAAAATGAATAGTGAATCCGAAAGTGATAGTGAACTTTCCAACTTTATGGATACACTTCGTGAAATAATAGAAAAAACTGCAGCAAGATACGATAATCTTTTACCAACGAAATCTAACGCAAGATACAAAATTATATACAGGGTGGGTGTCTACTGCGTGGACGGAGGATTGCTCCTTAACTATTAGAGATATTAAAACCAATTTTGGTGTGGTAATAGACGATCATTGGACCTACATTCTAAAAATATTTAGGTATGTAAAGGGTGATTGACAAAAATATGCCACCCAACGCTGTGTTTTTTTAAATGAACACCCTGTATATTTTTGTATTTTTGGATTCACCGTCTTATGATTATGAAACCTATCATCAATTAGTATCTACTTTTCACGGGGAATCGAAATGTGAAAAATATACAGTGTGTTGCATTTGAAAATATTGAGAAAAATTACATTTCGCGTAAGTTAATCCACCCTGTATAAAACTTTTGTGGACTGGCGATCTTCTAACAATGTTCAATTTTATTCGGAAAATGTTCTTTCAGCATGTTTTGGACAAATTTGTACTAAATTTAAACCTTCTTCATTAAGGTCAATTTATTCTATGCTCAGGAGTGTAATTTCTATTAATTAATTATTATTTCGGGACTGTCTTACAATATATGTGGGCAGTATATTGAACTACGTCAAACAGTAAAAGATTCTGGTATGTCTCAATTTTTCGCTAACCAGCAAAAAGGTAAATGTACACGACAAGTAGTAGGGATAAACAAAATAAGAAATGCACTAAAACAGATAGTTGTATATCTGAAATTACCAAATCCATCTACAGGTACGGGTCATTGTTTTAGAACTACTCCTACTTTATTTGTAGATGTTGGTGGTGATTTAATGTCCCTTAAAAAGCACGGGGGTTGGAAATCATCAACGGTAGCAGAAGGCTATGTTGATGACTCGGTGACTAGCATAATATCATCTGCAAATAAAATCTTGCAAGCTGTTCAAAGCAATGACAGCGGCATTCCTGAAGCTTTACCAGCACCCTCAGTACCCACAGCGATATCTATTTCCTCTACTTCATCGTTTACCTTTCATTTTTTAAATATTGACAATATAAATTAATTTTATTTAGTTTATTAATGTAACTATTTACTCTACTGCAGTGTCAAAGTATCCATAATAGCAGCGCTATATGTGGATACGAAAAACATTAGATAATGGACGCAATATTACAAAAGAAGCATGCTTACTTTTTTCTCTAAATACTATTTTTGTAATCTAAAATACTTGCCTTTGTAGCGTCTCCCAGGTACCCTATTTTGAAAAGTGTAGTTTGAGCTTATTTGCAATAATGCGAATCTAAGAACAAAATAACCGCTAAGTGATTTATCTTGACTTTACTGACAATATGTTACTATTACTCAAATTAATTGCTTGCCTTACTTTGACTTTCCTAGTAACAATTAAAGCATTAGAATTTATTCACAAGTCTGATATTTAATTACTAGCAAACCTCAAATCTGATAAAACGAAGTGACCGTCTAATGGTAGGTACGTTGTGGTATTTGACTGAGATAGGCTGGATGAGGTAAGTGTTCATCATGTGGGGCAGGTAAACAGTGAAACTACTCAAATTAAAATTAACGAGCTTTACGCAATGGTGGTTCGGCCCGTTAATGTACTGTTGTGGGAAAGAATCACCAATAAAACCCACTTCATTCATAAATAAATAATTGCACAAGTACATTGATAAATCAAATAACACCAAAAAGAAAACAATGAAAGTGTTGAATATATAACAACACAATTAAATCAGGTTAAAGTGCGTACAAAATTATAACATTAAGAGAAAATAAATGAAAAGCAGTTTAGTTACACACAAACACAATAAAAAAACCCATGTAGTCCCATCTACAATTGTGTTATAAATAAAAATAAATACAAATCTTAATACCTAACATGTGGCCCTTTAAAACCAATCATGCCGGTCTTTAGGTAAATAAGCACATAAAATAATAAGGCAAATTACGGTAAGTATAAAATACTACAACAGTAAAATTGCACAGGGAATAATAAGGTATAAGCAAGGACAAAAGAAAATAGACAAGGAATTTACACGAACATAATTGTTTAGTGGCTACTAAAGCACAAAATACATACGTAATTACAATAAATTACATATAAACTGACACAAAAAAAACTAATTAAAACAAAGCCTTACAAGGGTAAGTTATAAATAGATCATAACATCGTGACCGATATATAAGTTTGCGTGCGTTAGAAAAATACAGCGCTCCTTTGTCAGGTTACACATCCATCTATACAACAATAAAAACAAAATACGAGGTGTTCAATGGTTATCTGGACCCGGGAGTGTGTACCCACTTGGCAATTGCCTTTTACAATTAAAACAAGCGGTATAATGTACCCGTTCGCCAGCCCACCTCTACACAAATATAAATATAAACAATAAACAACAATGCTATTCACAAAAATGCAAGAGTGAGGAAACTCTGTACTGTCTTTTATTTTAGCAGATTTCATCGTAATGAGTCCGCGTGCGAATAAGATACCTTTGCAAGGAAATGCTTGATTTTTAATAGGTTATCTAGGCTTGTAGAGTTATTTGCTGCCAGCCTTAATTTTTATTAAAATACCTACTTACACTTGAATTCCTTTAATTGATCACAGACACAAATCTTAACATACGCGGTTTAACTTCAAAAAGTGTGACTGTTATTTATAGATTAATATTTGAAAAAACACATTATAACTAACATCCGAAAGAAAAGACAAATTGCTAATTCAAAATAAAATGTACACGCAGGAAATATCTTAAAGACAAACTGTTTACGATGAAGGTATTTAATTAACCAAAAATCGATCTGGCTCGATCGACACTAACTGTAACTGCCTTCCCCCCTGACTTCCAACTCACCATGTCTACTCCCGAAAATTAACCCCCGTCTTTCAAAAGTAATAAAAAGAGCAAGAAACATTAATTTACGTTGGAACAGTTTCATATTAATTATTGCACAGCATCTTAATTTTAAAAATATGCATTCGTCCGTAACAAGTGCTACATCTTGGTCTCAAGTTTCAACGTACTAAACAAAGATCCCTTTGGATTTGCGCTATGTTCAGCGGTAATTAATCATTAAATCAATGAGATTATTACATCAAGAGCGCACGTATAGAAATTTTTAACAATTCGTCACGCCAGTTTTGGCAGAGCACCTCTTTCTCTAATCTAATATACGTTTCCTTTTCCTGTTCAACCATTACTCAAATATCAATTACATAAATTCCCACATCTCTTACATAAAACATAATATTCCGAAAACATTAGCAAATTATGACGTATTATCAAGATATTAAAAATCCACTAATTATCTTTTCTATTGCGGTAACAATGGCGATTTGACAAACGTTTACTACAATAATAAAAGTTTCGCGGTCCGCTACCTACACCTTGTTTACAAAAAACTGATTATTACATGTACAAAGCATTGAGCAGATACGAAGGTTTCAGTATATATTTTTTAAAGATATATGGTTTTATACTATTATTAGGTTATTAACCATAGGTACATAAAGTGAGGTTAATTTGAGGTAACTAACAAAATCAATGAGGTCACTAGTTCTATTTTTTTAGTTCGAATTTTTGCTCTAACTTTTAATGCGGGAACCATAAACGCCATTTATACAATAAATTATATTTTATAGGATCGTTCATTACAACATTAGTTGCGTGTATAAAACGTTCAAAGGTCATAAGAATCGTATTTAAGTGGTAGTTACGTATTACTCACTCACTCCTCGTATGCTCTATAGGAGTAGAAAAAGCATAGTACACAACTCGGGTGGTACTTACCACCCTCGTTATGTAATATACTATTAAATTCCTTTTTAAATTTTCCCACCATATTAATAAATTGGTATTTTCGTTTCTTTTTGATATCTCGTGTTTTAGGAAATTGTTAACTATCTTAACAAAATCCTGATCCTCCAGCAAAAGATTGTTAAATTCCAATAGGGGTTGCAATATCTTAAGTTGATGCTATTTTTATTTGATGTGCAACAGCCAAATCGTCAGAGAATGATAATTTTAGAGACATGTTCGTAATTTTATTTAGTAGGTTTTTATATGCGTAAAACGTATTAGAGCAATTTTCCATTGCTGTCCATTTTCGACTAGATTTGATGCTCTTTAAGTTTAGAGTTGCCATGTTAATCTGTATCATTTTTATTATATATTTTGGTATAAACTGTTATTTTTTTAACTTTACTTTATTTTAAATATTGGTACAAGAAAAAACAATTTAATATTTTCAATGCTTTCCATAGATTGCGATCATTCTACGGAAGATCCCCGTAATGACTGTGTTGGGGATAATAGAATTTCTTCATTGCTTAAGTCCCTTTTCAGAGAGTTTATAAGCATTTGCACCTTTCTTTAATAGCGCGAAACTGGAACAATTTGTTTAATTGGTTCTATGAGGTCTAACACGTTTTTAGTTTATTTTCTCGCAATTTCCAGTATGTTGTTACACCGTTTCGTTCAAGAAATCTGACACAGTGAGAAAATCTAAAACAACTTTATTTTCGGTGTCCCACAATTGTTGAATTTGGCCCAAGCTGTCAAAAGTTTGAGAACTTTTAACTTCCCGTTTTTTTTTGTTTTTGTCTGGATCTTATCTTTTAGACTTTATAAATGTTGTTTCACGTTGTCTGTCTTCGTCGCTAATATCTTGCGAGTCTGCAGATTTTTCTATTATTTCTTCTGTGGCTGTGCTTGAATTTTCGTTTGATGTTTCTGTAGGTGAGTGAGGCCTTTTCAGAGTTTCTTGTACTATGTTGGGGGTCGCACCATTGCAGGGCTTGGTACACCTTGAAGCTATGTGTCCATAGCTTTTGCATTTCAAATATTTCATTTTCTCGTATGATATAAAGATTCTATATTCTTCCCCTTCAAAATAATAATAATGATAATAATAATGAGAATAATAATAATAATAATAATAATAATAATAATAATAATAATAGCCTTAAAATGAAATGCAAAGATGCCACCAATATTATAAAGTGCCTAGCTAACACAAGATGGGGTGCAAATAAAGACGTAATGCTCAACCTGTATAATTCTCTAATCCTGTCTAAAATAGACTACGGCGGATTTATTCATCCGCTCGCAAAACTACATTAAGTCCCTCGACTCAATACACGCGAAGTGTTTAAGGTTATCCCTGGGAGCGTTTCAAACTAGTCCACACCTATCTGTATACTGTGAGACCGGATTACCACCTTTAAAATATAGACGCCAGCAGATTATAATGAAGTACAGCATTAAATTACAGGCAATACCGGATCACCCCAATTACGAGATTTTTTACAACAAAGAGTCCTACCTGTGTTTCCGAGGCAGACCCACTATAACACGTCCTATCACTGCAAGACAAATAGAACTTTCTCAGAAATTAGACATCAATATACCTCCTGTTTATAGCATACAATTTTGTGAGATAGCACCTTGGAAGCTTTTGTGCGCCACTTACATATACGACCTTATGACAAAATCACCTAAAAATCAAACAATACAGACGTTTAACAAAATTCTATTGAGTTACGAAGATAAGATGGTAATATACACTGATGCATCTAAATGCAGACAAGGCGTTGGCAGTGCAATAGTAGTCAACGAAGAACGACACGCCTGGAAAATTCACAACTGGTGCAGTATTGTAACCGCCGAGCTATACGCACTGTGGCAGGGATTAAGGTACTCGGAGTACAGCACACAAAAAAACATCATAATATGCTCTGATTCGCTAGTTGCCTTAAAAAAGATCCAAAAGAATTACTGCTTAGAACCATTGGTCACACAAATTCTAGCAACCATTCATAACATTAGCACTAGTGGAAAAAATATTATATTTGTTTGGGTACCTTCACACTCAGGAATCGAAGGAAATGAAATTGCAGATATTACGGCTAAAGATATAGCCAAAACCAGCGAAATTAGCAATATACCAATTAGCTACAAAGACGCACAGCAAAGTGTCAACCGGATAATAACCAAACAATGGCAAGACGAGTGGCTAAAGACAGAGCACAAGTTAAAAAATTTTAAACAAAATATTCTCCCGACAAAACTTCCATCTAGTCTAACCCGTAAAGAATCAGTTGTTATCACGAGAATCAGAATTGGACACACTAGATTCTCTTCAGAACACTTGCTGCAAGGCCTCAGAACACCAGTTTGTACAGAATGCCGAGAAAAATTAACAGTGGAACATATAATCCTCCACTGTACAAAATACGCCAGACCAAGACGAGAACATAAAATAAACTCAACAGTCCTATACAGCACAAAGGAAGACGACTTAAGAAATGTAATTAAGTTTCTAAAACACTCTGGTATCTTTAACACGATATGATAGAATATACGACGCATGCAGCTAATGATCTCAGTAATCGATGCTGCAAAAAAAATAATAATAATAATAATAATAATAATAATAATAATAATAATAATAATAATAATAATAATAGTAATAATAATAATAAAAATAATAACATCTGAAACGATTCTTCGACTGCTTAGTGCAGTCAAATAGAGACAACGCCCAAAAGGAAAGGAAGGTATAGGCCTAGAAAGGTACTCGTATCATCGTCTATCATTGACTACGAAAACTTTTACTAACCTATTGTAACTCGATCTGTGATATTTTATTTATTTGTTACTTTTCGTAACTTGATCTGTGATATTCTATTTATTTATTACTTTTCTGTAACTTGATATGTGGTATATTATTTATTTGTTATTTATTTTGTTTGTGATAAGGTTTTTACTGTTGTAAAACCAGAATAATTAAACTGTGATAAACGTGTTTGTTAGTCAAAGGTCAGTAACTGTCGTCTTAGAGAAATATCATTTTATTATCAAATTATTTTATTGTACGTGTACATAGAAATATTCTACCTTTACTTATTTATACATCTATAAATTTATTTGTATACTGATCTGCAAGGTATTTATTCTTAAAGATAACCTATATACATAAGCGTTAAAATGGCCTATCACAATAATATTATAAAATGGAATTGTAATGGATGTAATACGCATTATGCAGGATTAAAAACACTTATTGTTGAGAAGAAACCTTTATGTACATGTCTCGAAGAGACACATTTTCTGAAATTTGATAAGTTCAAAATCCGAGGATTTAACAGTATCAGAAGGGATGAGGCACATCGAGAACGTAGGAATGCGTTGCATACGAAAGGATACAACCAACGTACAAGCAGTTGCAATTAAATTAAGCTAACCGATCACATTTACATTATGTAATATATATTTACCGAATCAAAACTGGTCAACTGAAGAATTAAGAAACCTTACTGAACAACTACCAGACTCATAGGTGATGCTAGGTTACTTTAACTCTCATAATGTTTTGTGGGGATCTACAAAACAAAAACAGACAGTTGTGGTAGAAACATTGAACAACTCGTTGACGAAAAAGACCTAGTGGTCATCAATACAGGTGAAGGCACTTATATAAACTCCAGAAGCAACAACTTCTCATCAATTGACCTGACAATATGTTCGCCAAAAATAGGTTCTCTACTACGATGGACCTGTCTAGACGACCACCATATGACCTAACACTTCCCTATACATATAAAATTTACCAATCAAACGTTAGAAGATGCAGAAAGCAAATTGGGATCTGTACAAAACACTTACTGAAAAGATGACCATTGAAGAGACAGAAACTGAAGAAATGCTAAATAACTTCTGCAAAGGAATTTTAGATGCTGCTCATCAAAACATACCACAAACAAAAGGACAAATCATTAATAAGTCAGTCCCTTGGTGGAACGATGAGGTAGCCGAAGCAATTATCGCGAAGAAACGAAGCTTTAACAGGTTTAAAAGACAGAATAAAACAGACAGTTGGCATAACTATATTACCAGCATCAACTCCCAAACAAATACTAGAGAAATGTGGATAAAAATGAGATCAATTCTGGACAAGCGTTTTTCGGAACCATCTCCTGCCTTAACGGTAAATGGAAACGACATCATTGAACCTTCAGATATTGCAGAATGCTTACCGTCGCATTTTGAAAGGGCAACATCTTCTGAAAATTACACTCAGGAGTTCAGATTAATGAAAGCAACCAGCGAAGTATTCCTAGATTTTGATGTAGGGTGAACGTTTCACTACAATAAATACTTCTCTCTATTAAATTAAATGAAGTATTGAGTCAAACTAAGAACACTAGTGCGGGACCTGACGACATACACTACCAATTGATTAACATTCTCGCGTGTAACCAAAAATTTACGCTACTACAGATTTTGAACAAACTCTGGAAGGAAGGAACGTTTCCAGAACAGTGGAAGGAAGCAATCATAATACCGATACCTAAAAACAAAGAGAATATTAAAGAACCTAGCAACTATCGACCTATTTCACTAACTTGCTGCTTAAGTAAGTTACTAGAAAAAATGATTAGTATACGTCTTATGTGGTTTCTGGAATTTAACAACTTAATCATCAATCAGGATTCAGGAAAAATAAATCTACAACCGACCAGATAACTTTTTTAGAAAACAGTATACAACACAGCTTTGCCGAAAGAAAACACCTTGTCGCTGTTTTCTTTGACATCCATAAAGCGTACGATACTACCTGGTGTTCTGGATTACTAAGAACCCTTTTTGATTGGGGACTTAACGGTAACTTACCTAGATTTATCTGTAATTTTCTAAGAAACGGATATTTTAATACGGGTACAAAACACCATGTCAACAAAACACACACAGGAAAATGGCGTACGACAGGGGTCAACCTTAAGTGTAGTATTATTTTTAGTTTCCATAAATAAACTTGTTACAGTAATTGATGACACTGCATGTAAAACAATGTATGTAGATGACTTGTCGATTTTCTTCTCCGATTTTGACATGGAGAGTATAAGTCAAAAGCTGCAAAACGCAATTGATAAATTAACAGAGCAGGCCTCTAAAATAGGATTCACCTTTAACTTAAACAAAACAAAATGTGTACATTTCTGCAGATTACGAAAACCACAAGAAGGACTAGACAGCAGGAGAAGAAATAGAATGTACTCCGAAATACAAATTCCTCGGAGTAATTTTCGACAGAAAACTAACTTGGCGGGAACATGTGCAAGATGTACTTTATCCTTCAAATGATTTATGAATATCTTGAAATCAGCGTCAAGTTTTAACTGAGGAATGAACACAGAAACGCTACTGAAAATCGATAAAACGGTTATCTTACCTAAAATTGATTATGGCGCAGTGGCTTATGGATCGGTAATGAAATCGTACTGAAGAAACTGGACTCTATTCAAAGTACATGTCTGCGTTCGGCAACCGAAGCATATAGAACTAGTTCAATGGTATCATTAAATTGTGAGACAGGCACACTCCCTCTGGAAAAAAGAAGAATTCAATTATTAATTGGTTATGGTATCAATATTAAAGCTCAAATAAGACACCGGAATCATACCATGTTAATAAGTAATGAAATCCTGTACCTATATTCAGGTCGGGATACCATCACACGATCCTCTGGGGTAAGATTTAGGGAAGTAATGCAAAAAATAGGTACAAACCTTCCCCCGATTATTGATCCGTCTCAAAAGGAAGTACCTCCATGGAAAATGTCACAACCAATGGTTCACTAGAAATTTCAAAGTACAAAAAGAAAATACAAATAACAAAATATACCTGAATCTATTCCACGAAGCCATCTCTATATTTAATAACTGTAGAGCCATATATACAGACGGATCAAGGACGAATGAAGGAATAGGTAGTGCTTTTTTTATCCTAGAGGAATCATATTCATGGACATTACCATAAACGGCTAGCATTCTTACAGCGGAATTATACGCCATATGGCAGGCCCTGAAATACATAGATTTAAACAGATACAATAAATATATTATAATTAGTGACTCATTAAACGCACTAACTAACATACAAAATAAATACTGTTTAAATCCACAGGTGCAACAAATACATGGAAATTTAGGCAAGTTACATGAACAATACAAAACAGTTACCATCCTTTGGATACCGGGACACGTGGGTATTGCAGGTAATGAAAAATCAGATACGGCTGCAAGACAAGAGACCAAACAAGGAGCAGAATGCATTGCTGTAACAAAAGAAGATAATAGAACATATATAAAACAAGTAATAAAGGATATTTGGCAAACAGAATGGAAAAAGGAAGTTTGAAACTAAGAACAATTACAGGACAAGAAAACATAAACAAAACCAGTACAACAAACTTTTTGAAAAGACAATACTTACCCGACTGAGAATAGGCCATACTCATTTAACCTCCAGTTTCATGTTGACTGTATAATATTGGTGTAACGCCACGTATAAATAATTTTATAATAAACAAATAGGTTGTAAATGTTCTCAAAACAAATCGTTAAACTAACCAGAGATCCAAAACACTCAATAAAGATAATGCTGTTGTCCCAGTCGGTAGATTAAGCAGGCCGGTTCAATCTTTTGGATTTGCTTAATTACCACAAATTTCTGCTTAGTTATTTCCACTTAACATAAATATAGTAACTGCAATGTAACAATAATAAAAATTATCTCGGACGCCAAGTTATTTTTTGATTATGCTCGGAATAACTAAACCGAGGATACAATAAAAAATTCACCACAATGTCAAAATAAAAAATATACAAACTATGCTTATTAAATATTTAAATTTAGAATTATACAAAATTTATCTTAAAAACTAGTTGCAATAACCTTAAATTACTAAATTATGGATATAAGTACCTGTTTGAAAATTTTGTACACAACTTTTTGATAACCTCTGGTATCTAAACGAATACGGAAATGCAAACCAAAGGTGATGTAATCTTTGCACCAATATTGCGCAATATGTTGAAATAACAATGCTGTACGTTGTAAACCACACCAAAGTTGAATTTTACTTCCTATAAATTTATCTTCATGAAATTTGAATAATCCAGTGTTTATTGCATTCTCTCGAAAGTTTAAATAAAAAATGTGATCTAAATTTAGATCTGAATTACTTGCAAATTGTAATCCTAAGCATCGAAAATACCAAAAGTAATAAAAGTTAAAGTGGTAAAAGTAAAAGTAAAAGTGCCTGCAAAGAGCAAATGCTTTAGATTTTAATATAATACAAGTTAAAAGTAAATTACCATTAAATCAATGGCACTTTTCACAAAATTTAGGTGGAAACCCTAATATGGCTTCCTAATCAAAATAACGTTCATCAAGTAATCCTCAAAAGGACGCTTACGAATCAGGTGATATAGCGGTGCGCGAAAAAATGTGCGCAAAAATTAATTCAAAGATACGGAAGTATAAGCCCCTAAGAAGATATGCACTTAAGTTACACCAAAATGAAAATTAAGTTGCCAACCACATACTTATAGTTTATTAATAATCCAAACTTTTTTTTCTTATATTTTCAACTAAATGAACGAAGAACGTAAATTACGGTATATTTTAATACAACTCAAAATGGGTTGTTACAACAGGAACAAGACACAACTGAAAAGTTAACAATTACACACATACTGCTACGTTGCCCACTGTATAACAACCAAGGACAAAGAGCATTACCATCAAATGACAAAAGTTATCTTGAGACAAGAGGAGAAAGAAGTTAGGATATTGAAGTACCTAAAGGAAATTGACTTATTCAGGAAACTATAGTAATGGTAAATCCTAATCGGAGCAGCTAATGATCATCGATATCGATGCTGCAAAAAACAAAATAATAATAATTTATTTATATTTATTTCCATTCATCGATTGTATGATAAAGTATGGTACTGTAAATTAATTTCACATAAAATATTATATTGATCTAAACTAAAAAGTAATTCGGATAGGAAATCGCAGGGGATGTCGGTTCAGTTGCTGCCAAGCAGGTTCTGGCCTTCCACCAAATCCCTGATAGAACCAAAGAGTAAATTAAGATTCGCAGCTAACCTATGTTCTAAAAGTAATTGATCATTAAATGTAATTATCGGAGGTACTGTTAAGAGTAACAGTAAAAGTAAATTTGTGTTAATCAGGCAAACTGTAAGATCTTATAATAATAAACCAAGCAAAATAGTATGCTTAAAGCTAATTCTGCACCAAAAGAGAATCTGAAAATAATTATGCCTTATATTGCTTTTCAAATAAAGTCTGACGTAATCTGTCTTTAAAGCATGCGAAATATAGAAGTTTGGGGGAATCTGGGCACAAGAATAATTCTTATACACTATAATACATAGTGGTGGATTAAAAGCACCAGATGTAAATAATTTAATAAATAAATAGGTGTATTGTTCTCAAAACAAATAGTTAAAATAACTAGAGATCCAAAGCACTTAATAAAAGATAATGCCGTTGTCTCAGTTGGAAGATTAAAGTAGGCCGGCTCAATCTTTTTGATTTGCTTAATTACCACAATTTTTGCTTAGTTATTTCCACTTAACATCAATATAGTAACCGCAATGTAGCAATATTAAAAATGATTTCGGACGCTAAGTTATTTTTTGATTATGTTCGGAATAACTAAACCGAGCATACAATAAAAAATGTCAAAATAAAAAAAATACAAACTATGTTTATTAAATATTTAAATTTAGAATTATATAAAATATATCTTGAAATTAGTTGCAATAGCCTTAAATTACTAAATTATTAGGACATAAATACCTGATCGAAAAATTTGTACACAACTTTTTGATAACCTCTGGTATCTAAACGAATACGGAAATGCAAACCAAAGGTGATGTAATCTTTGCACCAATATTGCGCAATATGTCGTAATAACAACGCTGTGCGTTGTAAACCATACCAAAGATGAATTTTACTTCTTACAAATTTATCTTCATGAAATTTGAATAATCCAGTACTTATTGCATTCTCTTGAAAGTTCAAATAAAAAGGTGGGATATAAATTTAGATCTAGCAAAGTATAGGTACAAGCGTACGTAAAAGTAGAATTAAAATGTAATTAAAATAGAATTAAATGTGCAATGAAAAGTGCCTGCAAAAAGCAAATGTTTTAGATTTTAATACAAGACGAGTTAAATGTATCTTACCATTAAATCAATGGCACTTTTCATAAAATTTAGGTGGAAACCCAAAAATGGCTTCCTGCTCCAACAAAATACATCGAGCAATCTAAAAAGGACGCTTAGGATGTCAGGTGATACAGCGGTGCGCGAAAAAATGTGCGCAAAAAATTAAGTCAAAAATATGGAATATAAACCCCTAAGAAGATATGCACTTAAGTTACACCAAAGTGCAAATTAAGTCGCCTACCACATAATTCATTAATAATTAAACACTTTTTTTCTTATATTTACAACTAAATGAACGAAGCACGTAAATTACGGTATATTTTAATACAACTCAAAATGGGTTGTTACAACACATCATATGAAAATGATCTTTCAAACATGACCATTCTATGAGTAGGTGGTTAAATTCTACCCCTATAGCGTAAATTTAAGTTATGAACGTCAGAGCGAAACGTTATTTTGTTGCATAAATATAGAGGGGATTTGTTCAAAATGATCTTATGATAAAAATACGCTGCACTTAGTAGTCTTGTGTTTTTCATGTTTAACCACAAGTGTTTCAGCTCATACTTTTTAATGCCATATATTAATCTGATACAAGAATTTTGTACCCTTTGTATTCTGGCTTCAGTTTCCTGTGTGAGACACGGCCCGTAAACTTTCAAGCGTTTCACAAAGCTGAATCTTTAGTTTTTGTGGGAGGTAGTGTCTGTGAGAAGATAATTTTAGCTTAATATATGCTAGCCGAATGTAATTTGCTATGAATTTACTATACCTGAAAGAGTTGTCGACTATCCCCCAAATTTTTTGCTTCATCCTTGACGGAAATTTGATTACCGTTAATGCTTAATTTCACCATAGCTTTTTGTTTGCAACCAATAATATGATAATAGACTTTAATGGGTTGATCACTAAGAAATGTTCAATTGAAGCTGTTTCCAGGGAATTAAGGTCACTTTGTATAAGCTCTAAGGCACACACGTAGATGGTACTTTCAAACGAATGATATAATTGCATATTGTCCGCATACATGTTAATCGCACACGTTTTAACAGCAGACTAAAGAAATATGGTATACAATGTGTAGAGTAACGGCACAAGAACGGACCCTTGTGGAACATATTTTGCCAGTTCTCTGTACGTAGATGTTACCCATTAACGTAGCAGATTGTGACCTCTCTGTCAAATAACTTTTTAGCAAGGTGATAGCATCGTGAGACCCACATTTCCTAATATAGAGATTAAGGTGGTATGAATAATGGTATCAAAAGGTCTAGTAAAATCTAGTAGAATTAATTGTGATAATTTGTCTTGATCATACGCTGTTATTAAATCATACGTCACTTTTAGTAGTGCCGTTTCATACCTAAACCCCGATTGATTCTGAGGTAAAGTATTATTATCGTTTGAGTAATTACGTAATTGAAACTCCATCATTCTTTCCATAATTTTTGAGAGTATTGGTAGTATGCTGATCGGACGCAGATCTTTGGATTCTATGATTATTTCCTTTTACAACTGGAAGCATTAGAGCTTTTTCCACATGTTGGGAAAGTGGTTAGTGGCAAGGCAACAATTAAGTATATGAGTAGGATATGGTAAAATATTAGGACAAAATAACTATTATCATAATGTTCAATCCATCCCAACCTGTGCAATTTGTTTGTAGTACAAACGTTAAATTGAGGTGCATGGACACTCTTATTACAGTATTTATTAATATTAAACTGATCGTTGTGTACTGTAGGAGCATTATATACAAAATAGTCATTTATTTCCTGAACGTGTTGTAGATGCGCTGGAACGCTTTATTTTTTTTATTTACCATATTTAGGTGTAATAAACAATGATGAAGGTATACAAAAATTTATATCCATATTTGTAGCAATAAAGATTTGGTGAGACCAACTGTAGATGTTTCCTGTTCTGCCAACACGCTATGTGGAATGCAAGGTGGAACGTTAGATATTATTAAACGTTTTGCCGGCAATATTAATTTTCTAGATGGCATAAATATATCGTTTATATTAACACTTCCTTGTTCTTAAACAAACTTTTCAACCGGTTCATTAGTAGGTAGATATATGCATACTCTATTGTTACTCATTCGTGATGCGAATAGAATATTTTTTGGGCCTATCTGTTTGCCTGTGGCTAGAACATAATGTCTAACAGTAAGTCCCCAGTAGTAATACTACTGTACTTCTGATCCACTTTTGTCACTAGATTTGTCACCAGATCTAGAAAAAGTCACCAGAAAAGTCACTAGATTTCTAGGTTGGTAACATTGCCTATTTGAAGGGGTGCTAAGTGAAGGCCACGTTGTTGGTAACGGTCCCTGCTAAGGCCACGTGTTAGGTTGGTAACCCTCAAGTCAAGGTCAAAGGTAAAATAGAAGTTGCAAGGTAATGAAAATAGTATTCAAGGTCGAAGACTTACGGTGGTGTCATATTTTTATAGTATGCCGATCCTGACCAGTTCAAGGTCACCCATGTAAATCTTATGGGGATTTATTTCAAGGTCGAGTGAGTTTTCTCGTTATGCCAGAACGCGCTCCACGCATGTTTTTGGGGGACTTAAATTTTGTAGTCACTGCCCTCTGGTGGTGAAATCGAAGCTTTTGGAGCTCAAGGTCAAACTTTAAGCGGAGATTTAAAATGTAGTTGTTCAAGGTCAAAGCTAAAAATAGAAGTTGCAAGGTAATCATAAATCAAAAATAGTTTTGAAGGTTATTGACTTACGGTGGTGTCATATTTCTTAGAAATATAAGGTAAGTAAGCTAAAAATAGAAGTTGCAAGGTAATCATAAATCTAAAATAGTTTTCAAGGTCAAAGGTTATTGACCTACGCTGGTATCATATTTCTTAGAAATATAAAAGGTGAAAAGCTAAAAATAGAAATTGCAAGGTAATCATAAATCTAAGAATATAATTTTCAAGGTCAAACTTTTAGCGGGAAATATAAATTTTGGAGCTGATCATCATCATATTATATTTCTAGTCAAGGTCAAAAGTAGGTATTTAACAAGTTTAAGCATGTTGTAATATGTAGGACGCATATTTCTTATATAAATTGCAGCGAGCTGTATGTTGAGATCAGTCTGCAGCACGTAATTGTTAAATATGGAATTAACAGGGTTAAATCAAAGCACCTATTGCAAACCCTTTAAAATGCGTGCGAGCTCGATATATCGAGAAAGTATAAAGTAACGAATATGGATATAATTAATACTAAGTATGGTGAACGTATAGTGATAGAAACGGGTGATTTTAAATGTGTATTGCCGGAACGCTTTTATGTGTATTTCAAAAAAGAAGAAACGAATTGAAGAATTTAAAACACTCCTAAACACGAAGGATGTGTTTATAAGTAGTTTGGGTGCAGTTGGCAAAACAACAAACATAACATTTTCTTTTTAATAGTAGCACCCCCACCATATGTAAAATGAGAGAGAATTCAGTGGTGGTGAAATTTATAAAGATATTGATGATGTTATAAATGCTAAGTATAATATTAATTCACATAACACTGTATGTTTAATGGAAATTTTGTATTATCGTCCTGCTTATCTAATGTATAGCATTTACTGAATAAAAGAAAATAACTATGATTTGTTTTTCTCAATTTAGGTATAAATACCCCCTTCTATCCATCCATGTAAACAATGCTAGTTAAGAAGCGAAAGAGTGTAGGTGGTGGTGGTCTGGTGAATGGTCTAATCAATAAACTTCCGTTTGAATTGCATTTACCTGGTTACCAGTATTGCGGTCCTGGTACAAATTTAGAAACACGACTCGCACGCGGTGACCTCGGTATTAATCAATTAGATGCTCAGTGCAAACTTCATGATATCAGTTACAGAGATTACCGAGATTTAGAAAGTAGACATAAAGCAGATAAAATTTTGCAAAAAAAGCTTGGGAGCGCTTTAAATCATTAGACGCAACGCTAGGTGAACGAACTGCAGCTTTAGCAGTCAGTACCATCATGAAAGCAAAGAGAAAATTGGGAATGGGGTGTAAACGTTGATCTAATATGAAGAAGAAGAAGAAATGCAATGGTGGAAATTTATTGCATTTACGAAAGACAATAGCTAAAAAAATTAAACCTAACGGAAATTTCACAGACACAATAAAGTCAGCGCTTTCAACGGCAAAACGTGTGGTGAAAAATTTAGGAGGAAAGAGAAACATTAAAGTTCCTAGAGTAATTCCCCTACCTAAACAAGGAGGGTTTTTACCATTTCTTATTCCGTTATTCGCAGGATTATCAGCAATCGGTGCTTTAGCTGGTGGTGCATCAGGAATTGCTAAAGCAGTCAATGATGCTAAAATGCTAAAAATTGCAGGAAGAGACATCGCCCATAATCGCATGATGGAATCGGTCGCTATAGGCTCCATGAATAAGAAAAGCGGTGTACTATATCTAAAACCAAACAAATCTGGTGGTGGTGCATTATACTTAAAACCGTTTCCAAAAACTGAATAGATTACCCGAAAGACCGTTAACGGATACTGATTTAAAGAAATACACCAAAACGTACCGTACTTTAGGGATATTTTTATGAGAGATAGCATACCTAAATTGCCACGGAAAAATGAATCTGGAATTATTAACTTAGATAGCCAAAGAGGACCAGGTACCCATTGGGTTTGCTACAAAAAGCGTGGTAAAAGGTATGGTATTACGATAGTTTCGGTAATATTCGACCACCAAACGAAGTGATTAACTACTTTCGGGATGTAAAATATATTATAATTACAACCAAGATCAAGAGTTTAATACAATTATTTGCGGACACCTATGCCTACAATTTTATATAAATAATCAGCACAACATCAAATTTTCTCAGTTATGTCAATAACATTCAGTTTAGAAGGTGTTGGTAACACAGCTAGCTACAACTTCTATCCACCGATAGAGCTAGATTTGGGAAGAAATACGTTATTGGATTGGTTGGATTTTACGGCTGCAACAGCATTAGAAACATTTATGCAGGCAACGATAGATTTTATTTTAGAACAAATCCATCTCATTTGCAAGTGATTAATATTCCACACGGTGCATATGAGTTAGATGAAATTAACGATTATCTAAAATCTAAAATACCCACAGAAAAGTTTAGCATTAGAGCAAACAACAATACACTTAAATGTGAGATAAACAGTTCATTTGAGATTGATTTTACTAAAGAAAATTGTATTGGGCGCATGCTAGGTTTGAGTCTAAAATATTAGAACCAAATATTTTACATACATCTGCGTTAGACATCCAAATACTTAGACACACTAATCTACACGTAGAGTGCAACATTATAAAGGGATCTTATCGAAACGGGAAACCTGCTAAAGTATTATATGAGATTGATGTTTCAGTTCCTCCAGGTTATCGTCTAGATAAAACTCCAAGCAATACTCAATATTTAGAAGTAAACACTAACATTATTAGTAATATAACAATTAATTTGACTAATCAAAAGGGTGAATTAATAGACTTTGGTGAAAGTGAACCATTCACTGTACGCTTAGAACTAAAAAAACATGGGTCTGAGAATTAATCCAGGACCAATTCCATCTTTCAAAAACTCATATAAAAGACATCATCCTTCATTGCGGTTAACATCTGCAGAAAAATACTTTTTAACGTCAATTGGTTTAAAAGTTCTCAACCACAATGGCAGAATCGTTAAACGTCTTTCAAAACGTACATTTTGATGATACTATAATTAAATCAGATATTCACACTTATCTTCCATATGGATCTTCTAAATATGGACCTTCCGAAGAAATACGAATCTTAATTCAAAGTCAAGATCTAATTACGGCTACTTATGATAGTTTTCTGTACATAGCAGGTAAACTTGAGCTCAAAAAAGAAGATGAAAGAAAAGCATGCAGCTTAACCAACAATTTCCCGAACTTTCTTTTCGAAGAAATTCGTTATGAGTTAGGTGGTCAGAGTGGATGTTTGTAGAAACCCAGGAATAACATCTACGCTTAAGGGATATATTTCTTATACGGCAAGCAAAAGCAAAGCACTAAGTCATTTAGGATGGTCACCAAAGAATGAAGAACCATTACAAGTAGAATTCGATGAGCAAAATGGAGAAAAATCTTTTACAGTATGCATACCATTGAACCACATATTTGGAATAATGGAGGATTATCGTCAGGTAATCGTGAATATGCGCCAAGAGTTGGTTTTAATTCGATCTAGAAGCGATACAAACTGTTACTATGGTGAAGTTGATGCCGCAATAACCTTAAATAAAATTCAATGGAAAGTACCGCACTTAACACTTAGTGATGCTGCGAAACTTAACTTGTTTCAAGGAATCAATAAAAATTCTATTATTACTGTTCCATTTCGACAATGGGAGTTGTATGTATTGCCTGCTTTAAAACAAGCAACCTCAGACATATGGCCAATAAAAACATCAACGCAACTGGAAAACCACGTTGGATAATTGTTGCATTCCAACAAGATAAAAGGTATACAAGGTCAGCAAGGGCCGGAAATTTTGATCACATTAACATCAGAAATCTTAAAGTACATCTGAATTCTGAGTATTATCCATATGAAGCAATGCATTTGAACTTCAGTGCTAACCAATATATACCTGCCTATCGCAATTTTTTGAAATTTCGATGTGATTACTATGGTGAAGATGATAAAGATGCATTATTCAACTATTCCGAATTCAAATCATGTCCAGTATTTGTAATGGACTGCTCTAAACAAAATGAATCCTTAAAAAACTCAACAGTGGAATCTCTAACACCTTTCGATAATGGAATCGTTGTATATGGTCTTATTCTCCATGATGCTATTGTACAGTACAGTCCACTCACCGGAGAAGTGAAAAAATTATAATTATTATTGTAATATAGTCTAATATATAAATAAAGATGTTGTAATTATTCGTTTAGTTTTATTTCATCCATCAAAGATGAAAGTAGTTGCTCAGAAACAAAAACTCCCAATTCAAAATCATGACGTTGACGACGAAAAGTCTATTACTTCAAAACATGGTGATTTACTTCCTAATAGTATACGTGGTATTATATGTGGTCCCTCCAATTGCGGTAAAACAAACGCAATGATCAGTCTGCTTACTGAAAAAAATGGTTTGAAATTTAAACATGTATACGTATACTCTAAGTCATTGAATCAAAACAAGTACAAACTTTTACAGGAAATCTTACTTCCAATGAAGGACATAGGTTACTTTACCTTCAGCGACAATCAAGATGTGATTGAGCCTAATTGTGCAAAAATCAAACTCTATTTTTATCTTCGATGATATCGCTTGTGAAAAGCAAAATAATATAAGGGCATATTTTTCTATGGGTAGGCATAACGATATTGACTGTTTCTACTTGAGTCAAACTTACAGTAAAATTCCAAAGCAATTAATTCGTGATAATGCGAATCTAATTATATTATTTGAGCAAGATGAATTAAACTTAAAACATGCGTATGAGGATCATATAAGTCCCACCATAAGCATGAAATTGTTTCGGGACATGTGTTCAAAGTGTTGGGTAGATCCATTTGGTTTCATGGTCATAAACAAGGATGCTGAAGTTAATAATGGTCGCTATAGGAAAGGATTTGATGAATATATAATACCTTAAACTGGTTTCAGTAGTAACTGATCTGTTTAGGTATTAACAGCTATCTGTTTAGTGTAAACAGCTACCTGTTCAAGGTGAACCGGTACCTGTTTGTCGCAACAGCTACCTGTTCATGGTAAACGGGTACCTGTTCATTAAATCCGTTTTGGTATATAAGGCGAATATATATCATAAACAAGGATGCTGAAGTTAATAATGGTCGCTATAGGAAAGGATATGATGAATATATAATACCTTAAACTGGTTTCAGTAGTAACTGATCTGTTTAGGTATTAACAGCTATCTGTTTAGTGTAAACAGCTACCTGTTCAAGGTGAACCGGTACCTGTTTGTCGCAACAGCTACCTGTTCATGGTAAACGGGTATCTGTTCATTAAATCCGTTTTGGTATATAAGGCGAATATATATATATATATATATATATATATATATATATATAAAATACCTTAAACCGCATTCAGCAGTTTAGCAGTAACTGATCTGTTTAGGTATTAACAGCTATCTGTTTAGTGTAAACAGCTACCTGTTCAAGGTGAACCGGTACTGTTTGTCACAACAGCTACCTGTTCATGGTAAACGGGTACCTGTTCATTAAATCCGTTTTGGTATATATGGAATATATATATATATATATATATATATATATATATATATATATATATATATATATATATATATATATATATATATATACCTTAAACCGCATTCAGCAGTTTAGTAGTAACTGATCTGTTTAGGTATTAACAGCTATCTGTTTAGTGTAAACAGCTACCTGTTCAAGGTGAACGGTACCTGTTTGTCGCAATGGACAACAAGGAGAGGATATTAAAGAAAAAAATTATTCAGGCTCGTAAAATAATACGGCAGAAGTATAACAGTATTAAGACTGCTCGCATTGATAATGAAAGAACATTCGAAAATACTTATAAGCCTTTAATAGAACCTCTAACTGAAATAATAAATAAAATCGATAAAAAAACACATAAAAAGGAGGAGGTCATTGATGTTAAACCTAAAAAACTACCCGTATTCATATTTCCAAGGAAGCATGCAACTATCCCCACTAGCCCGCTAGCTCAAGTTCAACGGACCCCAGGTCTCACTCCATTAGGTGGTTCAAGTAAGGGTGCTACTAGTCCACTAGCTCAGCTTCCGTTTTTCAAAGAAATCCTCCCCCAAGTCTTCCATCTTTCTTAGAAACATCCGTCATGGGAGAGATTAATACTGGGGAGGAAGAAGAAGAACTGTCTAGTATCGCAGATGATTCCCATAATGAACCCATCTCAGAAGAATTTCTCGAGCAGTACAATGAATTGCCACGTATATATGTTGAACGTATTTTAAAGAATGCTGAAGGTGATATTGATCATACGTATGGAGTCCACTATGATACCAAAACTGATAAATGGACAATTGGTAATACACCCATCGCAATTAAAGGAGACGATATAATTATTAAAGGTGTCACGTATAAAGGGACTCCTGGATTATATGATCTGCTTATTATGAATGAACCCGACTTAAGTCTAGTAAAGTCAACAGATAGAAAAAAATATAGAACTATTTTAGAGGCTACGAATGTAGTAAGGCGTGATTATGACGTAAGTGCACAGATTCGAGGAAGCCGCAGCAAAAAGTATACACAAATAATCAAACCCTTGCTGTCATCATCACCCACCACAACCAAGGGAGGAGGTGGAGCTATGTTTTTTAAGGAATTAACAAACAGACCCATTGAATATAAATATTGGAATGATATACATGAACTAATTCGTGATCTGGAAGTATTGTGGGCAGAAAAATTAGCGGGAAACACAGGTGTTGTAAATGACATAATATCAATTGTAGAAGAACTATATGAAGATGGATACATTGAAAACCGAACAACCGCTTTTTAAACAATATAAATGAGAATGCATTGATGTCGACATATCACAACTAAAATGCCCCTTGACAAATTTGGACGTTCATATGTCCAGTATCAATTAAAGAAACTAGCTCCTCAGTTTAAACAGATTGATGCTAATCAATTTGATATTGAGAATAAGAGACTCAGCAATGTGGCCAATCCCATAGATCCTCAAGATGTCATCACTAGGCAATATTATGTATCAACAAGGTTTGATTTGGATGGAAATCGTTTGACACAGTTGGCTGACCCTGAAGAAGATGGTGATGCTATAAATAAAGGATACCTTGATTTCTGTTTACAAGCAGTTCGGAACACTTTCAAAGGAAACGCCAACGCTTATCTAGCGCTGGAGGAAAACTACATCAACTTAAAGAAATTGTAGATAAATTGGCACCATGTCCAAATTACAACTCGTCAACGAATTGCACAAACCTGCACGAAAAATTTTAAACGAAGGCGAACAATAATTAGAGGTTTTGATGATCTTTGGCAAGCAGATTTAGCTGAATTTAACACATATGCCAAACAAAATAAGGGTTATAAGTATATATTAGTGGTCATCGACTGTTTTTCGAAATACTTATGGACTAAAGGATTAAAAACGAAAACAGGCCAAGAAGTTACCAAGGCCATGCAAACAATCTTCGAAAAAGGTCGGAAACCTACCAATTTGCAGACAGATGCAGGAAAAGAATTCTACAATGAGCATTTTACTAAACTAATGCATCGTTATGGAGTCAATCATTACTCTACCTATAGCACAAAGAAGGCTGCAATTGCTGAACGTGTTATCAGAAACATTAAAGGTGCTCTATATAAGTCATTCAGCCTGCAAGGTAAATACAAATGGATTGATACAATTGATACCATAACTATGGATTATAACAATCGTAAGCATAGAACTATTAGAATGAAGCCCAAAGATGTTGGTAATCATACAAAGCTAGAGGCTTACACTAACATAAAAATAATCGATAGGAATCGATATTCTGGGGTGACATAGTACGAATCAGTAAATTTAAAAATATTTTCGCCAAAGGATACACACCCAATTGGTCTAGTGAACTATTTAAGATTGTGAAAGTTCGCATTACTAACCCCACTACGTACATGCTGGAAGACATGAAGGAATCCTGTACTGGGAGGGTTTTATGAACATGAATTACAAAAACAAAGTATCCTGATGTATATCTAGTAGAAAAAGTGCTTCGCTCCAAGAATAATAAGTTATTCGTAAAATGGTGGGGATTGGATGAAAGATCATGGATCAATAAGGATGATATTGTTTTATAACATTTAACCTGTACTTTGTGAAACAAATTACTTATATTAGTTATATATAGTTTGTAGAAAAGGATGTAGCTCTTAGATGAAATAAAACACACAAAAATAATAGTATTTTATTTTTTAAATATTACATTTATTTTTAAAATTTCATTATCTTATAAAGTGAACCTAAAGTACTTATATAATCACTAAAATTACTGGATGGCCATATACCCGAATCTGGCCCACACCTCCATCCCAAGCAGGAATTTGAATTTGTTTCACCTTTATTGATGTTGTCTAGTATCCAGTAATAAATTTTGTGATGTTCCTCGTTTTCCCATGGTTGAAACTTATAGTTAATGTTTTGTTCTAATAATATTTCAATCAAAATATTGGGACATTTGTAATTAGCATAATATGCTGCTTTCTCAATACATTCAGTTATAATAAATAATGTATCTTTATAAGCAGAATTAATATTCTCTAAGCTAGATTTAACATTTGTTGAATCATCATCACCACCCCATAATAAATTGTATACATACATTTTAAGCGGTACGTTACCAAGTAAATTCATACCATCTAAGATTTTATCAACTTCATTAAAAGTTAATGAATTGTAACCTTTATTAATGCACAATTTTGTAAAACTTTTAATGCTATTGTCCAATTTAATTTTTTTTATCAAATAATGTCTTAATAATAACTTCATTTGCACACTTTGAATTTATAGCACACCAGTTAAAACACTCATCAGGAATAATAATATGTTGTAGTATATGCAATACAAAGCTTTCAGAGGAACACTCCCCCATCAAAGAACGCTTCAGGTACTTTCTGTAGATTTGATCACTACTGTACCATAGTTCATCATGCAGTTTATTTTCGAGACTGCTCATAATTATTGTTTTTCTGAAACAGAAGTTAAAGTAAAGTTAAATCCCCAAGGTTTAGTATCTGTGAAATTGAAATTTACCAATCGTTTATCATCGCAAGGACTAAGTATTACTTTATTCTGTTTTATTGTAAACACATTATGTCTCTTTGACCTTATCAAATATTTATATCGCCTTATTACGTTACCATCAAACAAAATACGTTTATAATCATTTATCGTGATCTGTTTGATGCTTGCATGGGTAGAACCCTTTGATTTTTTTACAACTTTTTATCAACAGTGTAAGCATACATTTTTGCACGAAGTCCTACAAATTCGAAGATATTTTCAGGACTATAGTCAGATGTATCGAATTTATCAATGTCTTCTTTAATGTACTCATAGATATCAGGAACCGAAAATGTATATAAGGCTATCTGTATCTGTGTACAAGAGCTTGGAATTATTTGGAAACTTAGGTAGGATGTAACCATAATGAAAATTGTATAAAAAGTTTTTGAAACGTCTAAAACACTGAAGCCTGCATATATGGGTTTATTTAGATATACTTCCAGCTTGTTCATTTGAATGATGAGCATATCATTGCTAATTGAATCAGGTACGGGTGGAACCATATGTTCGGGTGCCAATGGTAGATCACTGTGACTCTCATGTAATTCTATGGGATAGTCTAAATCACACTCGAGTATATGGTTTATTGAATCTAAAGTTTCAAAATTATCAACAAAAGAAAAATCACCAAATGGTAGAAATTCTGACATGGTGGCTCAGTATAAATTATTTACGTCGTAGTACATTAAATACACACTTTCGGAAGTGGGATCAAATTTTTCCTCCCATGTACTTATTGTTAGCTTTAGCATACCGATTAGAACATTGAGCCACACCACCCCTAATTCCTCTTTCAATAAACATTAGCATATCAATATCAGTAAATAGTTCTAACTTTACTTGTGTAATTTTAAGCATAGCATCGAATGCTAAACCGGGGCTGTACAATAGTGCAGAGGATCAAATTTGTAAGTACTTAAACAAGTTTACCGAAAATTTTCGAAAATATCAGCTAAAAGTAGAACGTCCGTTTTAAATACAAATCTGAGTACTCCCTAACGATCTAATATGAAATTTGTTCCAAACATTAACCGCATGTGCAAAACTAACATAATTGATTCCGTCATTATTAAGATGACTAAAAACGCTTGCCCCAATTCCCCAATTCAAGGTTAAATATCACAAACTTGTTATAACTTGTATTTGACCTTATGCAGCATACAAAACTCGACTTATATGAAAATGAAATTTGATACTTTCACACTCTTTAGTTCATTGCCTTTAGATTGCGTATTCCCAAGAGCTTTCAGTTCAGAAAGATGCAGATATTGCACTTTCTTTAGTATTATCTTTAGTGGACGTTTACTGGTAATATCTAATAACCTAACATTGCTGACATGGCATGAAATACCTTTTCATGTCTAGATTATGATGCATTCATCACCTTTGCTTGCACAGCTCAATAGTAACCACTTCCACTTTTTTTGTACACGTTAACAAATTTACATGTATATAATCATAATAACTTTATTTCAATATTCAGTAGTTACATACATACATACTATACAGACAAAATGGCATCAAACAGCAAACGCTCAAAACTGTCACTACAAAAGAAGAAGAAAAAAGCCAACATACTGCAAGATGTATTAGTGGGTCAAAACAAGTTGTTGAGACACTTGTAAGTGAAAATGAGATACCAATCATCTCTATACGCGACAGTGATGTAGAGGATGACGACTTTGCAAGGTTTTTTGAAAAGTAAGTATTCCTTGCTTAATGTATTGTTTTTGTGTGGTGATTTCCTTAATAAATATATTATTAACCAAACCAATTATTTTCTAGCATCACGCCCGCAACCACAGTTGTAGCTTCACCACCACCACTGCAGCCACCTACACCTCCAATATGGAGGAATTGAAGCTTCACTACCACCACCACTGCAGCTAACTACACTCCTCCAATACGGAGGAAAAAATTTAGAATTAATACGACCAGTGTGTTCACCACCGCCATCACAAGCAATATCTCAGGATCCTACAGACTTGCAGCAATTTAAAATAAAAAGTGTTAGGTGGTTGCAGAACATTTTATCAACATACATTAATTCTGAAAAATCGGAAGTGTCAAAAGTGGAGCGATTAAATAATGAGTTGGCTGCAGCGAACAACAACTTACAAGTTGCACGACAGAACATTAAAAATACACAAAATGCGTTAAGAATATTGGATAGTTTAGACATTTAAGTTAGTTTATAATTAGGTACTAAGTAGTGTTGTGATTTTTTTTTTTTTTCAATAAAAATTTTTTTATACTTTATTATTTTTCATTAACACATATATAAAGAAAGTTAAGCCGATGTTATAAGTGAACAGAAGATATTCAATTGCAGTATATCATTGGAAATATACATATGATTTTATATATCGCGAATTTTTTGTGTAAATAGTGCGGACATTCAAATTTTTTTTTTTAATAAAAGATGCACGCCAATTACTTATGCAGCACAACTTGCACTTTTGCATATCATTCTACATTTCTTTTATTTATAGTTACATTAAAAATTACATTCATACATAACTTGTTTTTTATATATACAAGATTGATTCACCATTTAAATGAAGCTATGATTTAATGTTATAAATAGAACAAATTACTACATATTTGTATTTACAAATAAAATGTGATTTATTTTATTATAAAACAGAGAAAATTTAAATGAGTAAGTTTAATGTTGATTTATCATTTTAGTACAGCATAAAATTTAAGTGAGTTCAAAATTGCATAGAATCTCTTATGTGTTCCTTAAATTTAAATTTGAAAGTGCTACCACGTGCGCTCTTAAATGATTGATATATATTATGTATACAGATTTTTTGAATAAAAACTTTCAATGTTAGGAAAAAAGCATAATTTCACTTAAATAACACTGAAGTATAATGAAAATACATTGCATGGTATCTATTATGTACATACATTTTCAAATCCCGTTTCAAGTTGTAATGTAAACTGATGACATAAAAATAGAATGCTTGTTAAATGCTTTCACAGCAAAATAACTGCGTTCATTATACTACAACTATTATTAACGCTGCACCGAAAATTACAAGTCATGTTTTAAGTGTTGTTTCAAAATTGGGGTAATTTAAAGAGCATTTAGATACATTAAATGGATAAATTGCATGCATATGTTTCTTCTGAGCTTACGAGTACAAAAGGTGTGTTTAAGTGCTTTTATTGTTTCAAAATGGAATTGGCTAATTTAAGTGTAATTTTTTCATATTTCGAAAAAATTTATACGTAAAATGATGGATTACCACTTCTAAAACACAACTGTGCCGAAAAAAAAATTTTTTTTTGCTCAGAATTAGACGAAAAATTTAAATTTTTAAGAGCGCATTTTTTCTAGGAAATTTCAGAATTTTTGGGTAAAGGATTATCGAGTTGTGATTTATTACAATTAACAACTTTCAATTTCATATTGCTTTAATTGGTAAAACAAATTTTTTTTATCACATTTTGGGAAATTTTTGAAACTGCTATTATTGGCGCTTATTTATTGGACCTGTATACGAAATTTCAGAATTTTTGGGTAAAGGATTATCGAGTTGTGATTTATTAAGCAACTAACAACGTTCAATTTCGTATTACTCTAATTCGTAAACCAAATTTTTTATCACATTTTTTTGTTTTGGGAAATTTTGAAACTGCTATCATTGGCGCTCTAATTTATTGGATCTGTATACGAAATTTCAGAATTTTTGGGTAAAGGATTATCGAGTTGTGATTTATTAAGCAATTAACAACTTTCAATTTCATATTGCTTTAATTGGTAAAACAAATTTTTTTTATCACATTTTGGGAAATTTTGAAACTGCTATTATTGGCGCTCTTATTTATTGGACCTGTATACGAAATTTCAGAATTTTTGGGTAAAGGATTATCGAGTTGTGATTTATTACAACTAACAACGTTCAATTTCGTATTACTCTAATTCGTAAACCAAATTTTTTTTTATCACATTTTTTTTGTTTTGGGAAATTTTTGAAACTGCTATCATTGGCGCTCTAATTTATTGGATCTGTATACGAAATTTCAGAATTTTTGGGTAAAGGACTACTGATTTATAAATAAATATAAATATAAATGTACGCAAGTTTCAACCTTTATGTACTATTTTCACAAGACTGTTTTGAAATTTTTTATATTCTAAATTTATTTTAATGCTATCCTTTGCGCTGTTATTTATTCAGCATATATACAAAATTCAAAATTTTGAGTTAAAATTAATCTGATATTATAAAAGAGTGTATTTATTTATTTTAAAATAGACACATACAGAAATGCTGACATACATTTCATATAACAGGATAATGTTATTGACCTTTTTCTTTCTTTCTTTGTAATATAAGTTTTATGGGGGGTCATTTCTTCCTACATAATTTGGATAATTTAATAAATCATGATAAGAAACTCGTTTAATATATATATATCTATATAAATTCAATTAAAACCACACGGAAACTTATTTTAAAGCGCTAGTTGGAAGTTCAAAGTTTTTCCACATTTTTGGAATTTGAAACTCCTATTTTTGCGCTGTTACATGTTTATTTACATACCAAAAATTAAAATTTTGGGTAAAGGACTAAAGTGTTATGATTTATTCATTTGTACAAGTTTCAACTTTTCTGTACATACTAAACTACAAACTTTGTCATTAATACTTGAAAATTTTTTTCATATTCTTTTAGTTTTGAGAATTTTTGGATTGCTATCTATTGCGCTCTTACTTGTTTATTCTACATGCCAAAATTGGAATTTTTGGGTAAAGGACTAGTGATTTATAAATAAATATAAATATATAAGCTTTATGTGTCATTTTTCCTACATAATTTGTATAATTTAATAAATCATGATAAGAAACTCGTTTAATATATATATATATATATATATATATATATATATATATATATATATATATATATATATATATCTATACAAATTCAATTAAAACCATATGGAAACATTTTAAATTTCACTTTTTTCTTTCTTCTATGCCTACACACACACTTTCTTTTATCAAATGAAGTGCCTTTTCCTTATGCAATATAACATACACTACTGTAATTATTTATTTACTAAAGCACCTTTATTTCATGGCACATTCACTGAAGTTGCATCATTTTCTTTTTACCTCATACAGCTCTAAATCTATCCTCAATTTTTATTTCCTTAATTAACACCTCGAGTCTTTTCTTCCTCTCGTCAATACTTAATAATTCTTTTCTCTTCTTATCATTCTTATTACTTTCACCATTTCTAGCAATAAAAGTTTACTGAATAATGCAATCCCGGAGAAGCCTTTTATTATAAACATGCATCCTTTCAAAACTGCTAACTTACTCAAAAACTTTTAGATTTATAAGAATGATTACCTTGCAACTTCTATTTTTAGCTTTTCACCTTGACCTTATATTTCTAAGAAATATGACACCACCGTAAGTCAATAACCTTCAAAACTATTTTTGATTTATGATTACCTTGCAACTTCTATTTTAGCTTTGACCTTGAACAACTACATTTTAAATCTCCGCTTAAAGTTTGACCTTGAGCTCCAAAAGCTCTGATTTCACCACCAGAGGGCGAGTGACTACAAAATTTAAATCGCCAAAACATGCGTGGAGCGCGTTCTGGCATAACGAGAAAACTCACTGACCTTGAAATAAATCCCCATAAGATTTACATGGGTGACCTTGAACTGGTCCAGGATCGGCATACTATAAGAAATATGACACCACCGTAAGTCTTCGACCTTGAATACTATTTTTCATTACCTTGCAACTTCTATTTTTACCTTTGACCTTGACTTAGCAGGGTTACCAACCTAACACGTGGCCTTAGCAGGGACCGTTACCAACAACGTGGCCTTCACTTAGCACCCCTTCAAATAGGCAATGTTACCAACCTAGAAATCTAGTGACTTTTCTGGTGACTTTTTCTAGATCTGGTGACAAATCTAGTGACAAAAGTGGATCAGAAGTACAGTAGTATTACTACTGTCCCCTCGGTTGTTGGGAAAATAATTGCTTGATATTTTTTCGGAAAAATTGGGTCTGTCAATACATTAGAAAATAATTGTGAATTAACATTAGAATTGTTTCTTTTTTAGTAGATGCCGAATTTAAATGTGTATCCCGCGCCCCCCTGTTATCAGAATTCATTTAACATGATTAATTAAAAACATAAATATAGTATAAGTAATAAAGATAGGAAGACACATGCACAAATGGATATATAGGAAAAATGAAAGATAGAAAAGTTCATAGATAGGCGTATAAAATTATAAATAAATACCTTACAATTCACTATATTTTAAGATTTTAATTAACAAATAGCGTGTCTTATCGCAACTAACATATTAATTTAAATTTTTTAAATTTTTTACAGTTTTAATTGTATTATAAAATAACTAAATAATTAAACCACGTATGAAAATTGCGTGTGCGTGTGCGTGTGCACGCGTGTGTGTGGGTTGTGTGTTTGTGTGAGGAAGTGTGTATTTGTCTGAGCGTGCGTGTGTGCGTTCGTGCGTGCTTGCGTGCGTGCGTGTGTGTGTTATTATTATTATTATTATTTTTATTACATTTATAGTCACTTGATAAAAAGTATATATATATATATATATATATATATATATATTATATATTACCATTGCAAACTTAATTAGATTAAACTTTTTGACTACAAGTTCTATGCTCCATGTCAGGTCCCCAATGCCGTCTGTTGAACAGATAGCATTGTTTATTCTCCACTGTTCTTTGAAAACAGTGGTTGTTCCCTTTCTCTTATGTCAAATGAAATCTAGTATGATTGTGTTCTTCAGTCGGTTGATGAAGGCCGTTTTAAACGATTGTGTAAAATTATCTTGTTTTATACTGTTAATTGACATAATGTAAATGGAATATTTAGCTAAATTTATTAAATAATTCACTAAAAAATTTACTAGGGCGTGTTCGTTATTTCCCCAAAAAATTTGTGTAATGGATAGTGTGTTTATTGTTAAAACCCTTTTCACAATTGACGCTACTAAACTCCAATTGGTTTTGCTTTTAAACATTACAACGCATTACCTTTCACTGAGGGGCAGAAGGGACACTTGTATACTGGGTCTGCTAAGCGATTTTTTTGCAAATCTTCATGCGATTTCTGATACATGGCCTGGTGTGATTTTGTTTCGAAGTGATTTCCAATATGTTAGTTCTGATGTCCAAAAATTTCTCAAAAACTGGTTTTCATGCAGACCAAAATGAGACTCGGTTATGATTTCTTTTAGTTTTTTTTGTTTTGATTTTTAGCTTGTAGTCCTTGCTATTATGTTTATAACTAATTCTAACCTGATTGTTGGATAGAGTGGCGCTCTGCTATAGAAGGATGTCGTCAAAGAAGGTTTTGATCCTTAGGAAGTTTTTGGTTTGGGTTTGGTTACATGATGTGGACATTCGCGATCGTAAGGAACTTTCGCTTAACCAAGCTGCGTTGGTCCATTTTTCTCCCATATACTTGTAAATTTGGGAGGAACTGTAGTAGCTAGTAGTATTTGTGTACAGAAGTTTGACATTATTAATAAAGATGCTTTCGACATTCATTGTTTCTAAAGTGTGGAAAAGGTAGTTGTGGCCTATTTTTTCGAATGCAGATTTTTGATCAAATTGATTATTGCAAGGGGCAACTTGTGTGTATTTACGTAGTAGATTAGTTCACGGTGCAAATGAATCGAATCGTACATTGAACGATTAGGTAACTCTGATCGGCCCCCATAATAATCACGATGATAAGATTTTCGTGATAGTTTTGTAATCTGTAGTAAGTAGTGATATTGGACACTAATTTTTTAGTCCTAACAGGTTATTCTTTTTGGTTAGGAGTACTATAATAGCCTTGAATGCCGAATCTGGCAGGTTGTTACTTTCACTTGCTGCTGTTAACATTTTCAGAAAAAGGTGCTTTAATTGACCCCGGAAGTAAATATAAAATTGAGCAGTTAGACCGTCAATGCTTGGTGCGTTTTTTTTTTTGTTTAGCGATACAAGAGCTGACGTTATTTCACGCATTGAAGAGGGCTCGTCTAAAAACTTTTTTTCATTTTCTGATAGGTTAGAAAGGTTTTGGTATAAAGAGCTTGATGTATTGATTTTCGTTAGAATCTTTTCATGTGTTTTCTGAAATTCGTTATGCTCTCTTGTACATAATGTGGGAATATCATCTACTAGCTTATTTTCATAAAGTAACGCAGAGAGCGGTTTAAACGAATTTTCTGGTCTTTTATTTATTGTTGGCCGATCAGACTCAACGATCTTATCGCATTTTGAGTCAGTCAGTTCTTGTTCACTAATCCTGTGATATGCATCTTTTACCTCTTTCCTTGGCACAAGAAATTCTTCATTTGTGAGTGGATGGTTGCGTGTGGCGTGTTGCAACTGATTTTCTAATTTGTAGATGTCATGGCGTTTTTTTTGTTTGTTTTGTCTCCAATATAATATAACAATGTCTTTAATTTCTTCTTTTTAACTGACCCGACCATCTTACTATATTCTTGTCATCAAAATTATTGGTTATTTCACTGTCAAGAAAAATTGTCATCGAATCAGTGAAGTGTTGGTCTTCTAAAAGGTAATTGTTAAATTTCCATTAAGGTGGACGAGTAATGGTCTTACGAAGTTTAAAGGTTACTGATATTGCGAGGTGATTTGAGAAAGAAATGTTTCTTGTTGCAGATTGCACCTGTGATACTAAGTTTTGGGAGCAATAAATTCGATCGAGTCGTGAGGCGGTCAATGGTGGTGTTGAGGTGTAATATGTGTATCCTCCTTTATTTACATTAAACAGTCTCCAATAATCTTTAAGATTCGTTTCTTTTATAACGATGTCTAATCTATTTGAGAGATATGAATGTTTTTCTGTGGAACCCAAACGGTCTATTTGAGGGTTTAACGTGCAGTTTTAAAATCTCCCCCGATCACTGTGTTGACATTTTTTTCAGTATTATCAAAGGATGAAGACAGAATTGATAGTATGCTAGCTGATGAGTTAATATCATGTGGTCTATATACATTGAAAATTAACCATTTGTGGTTTTTATGAGATATCACTAGTTTTTGAAGATACCACTAAGACTTCATGTTCTGTAACGTTCATTTCTACATTTTTGGGTATGTCTATTAACGTGCCGCTGTATTTTGTGCCACTTGGGTTGAAAAAGTAGTTGTATGATGACTCTTTCAGCAATTGCGGTAACAAAGTGTTATTTGACTCTTGCAACAGGATAATGTCTGGTAGATTTGAATTAAAAAAATTAGAAGTTCTGTACATTTAAAATCCGACTTTAGACTTTTGGCGTTTAAATTTTTAAAATCCATAAAGGTATAATGTGAAAAAAAAATTAGAAAAGAAAATTAATAGCAACTATCAATGCTCTCCGATGAAGACTTTCACTCCAAGGAGGCGCTTGTTATTGACTCCAGCGGTGAGATCGATTTGCCGGCACTAGAAAAGCCTTCCCTTAATTTGCTAATTAACTTTTTGCAACGTTCTTTTGTTGCTCTTTGAGATAACATAGGCATTGCTTTTCTCGTTAAACTAATCAGAGCATCGATATCTTCAGTGTATTTCCGGACTACATCAAAAGGTGTATTGCTACATTTTACCTCATTCAAAAAATCCAAGATTTGGTTGTTATTTTCCATCCATATACTTTATATTTCATCGTAATCTTCTTTAGATGGTGATGGGTCCATTTTCGCATTTTTGTTGTATTTTTTACTCTTACTGGATTTTTAGGATTACGAAAGGATTCAGAATCGTCCAGGAACTGTGTGAGGTTCTCGCTAGTTTCGGAGTGCTCTGATTCTTTTAATTCAGCTTGATTTCCCTCTGGGATTGAGTATATCTCGTCGAGGTCTTGAATGGTGGTCGTGGATTCAGTAGGAGGATGAGGCCGCTTTACTGATTCGTCGGCATTGTTTGTATTTGAATTACTTTTGTTGTGGCATTTTGGTGTACATTTAGACGTGATGTGCCCATACTCTTTACATTTATAGCATTTGTTTTTAAGACCTGATATAAATATTCTATACTCCTCATCTTCAAAACAAATAACTATTGAGGAGGGCAAATTGGTTTCTGTTTCAGGTTCGTGTGTAATAAATACTTGACGACGAAAACTATAAACGTGAGTGTATTCTTGTAAACCAATTCCTGCGCCTACGAATGTCATTGGTGATAGCAATTTTAAGTTATTATGTTTTAATTCCTGTTCTAATACAAAATGTGGGATGCAAGGAGAGACGTTAGATAAAATGATTCTTTGTGCTGGCAAAATTAGTTTTCTTGCTGGTACGTAATTATCATTTATATTTACGCCTCCGTGATTATCGACGAAATGTTGTACGAGTTCCTTTGACGAGAGGTATACACATATTCTGTTGTTGCTCATCCTTGACGCGAATAGGACATTTTTTGGTCCAACGATTACGTCTGTTGCTAAAACGTAATCTTTGACAACTAACCTTTCAATCGATGGAAAGATTATCGCTTGTTCTTGTTTAAGAAATGATGAACTTGAAACTACATTAGAAAACGATGGTCGGCGTCTTATCCAATCTGAAATTTCCGTAGATGCCAATCGAGATAGTGTTTCACAGTTACCACTGTCGTCAAAAGCAACGGGAGCGGAAAACCCGGAATGCATGATTATAAGAAATAAATATTAAATGTAAGGTAAATCCGGCATTGTAAATATTATTAAAGATGGGTGAAAGGTAAACGCGATTAAAGAATAAATCACATTTAAACGTTCAACAAAAATATTACCAAATATTAAATTACCTGAGTTATTTTGAAAGAATAACACTTTTTACAAAAACCGAAGTGAGTTTTCGCGGGAAACGAAAACACTGTTTTTTTTTAAAGTAGGTCACTTTCTGTGAGTGTTTTTATAGAATTTTAAAACTCTGTTTGTGTGTGTGTGCGTGCGTGTGTGTGTGTGTGCGTGTGTGTGTGCGTGCGTGCGTGTGTGTGTGTGTGTGTGTGTGTGTGTGTGTGGTGTGTGTGTGTGTGTGTTGTTACGGTAAAAATACTCACTAGAACAAGGTGACAGATAAACCTGGTTTTTACACGGCTAGCTCGGCGAGCGGGTGATGGTCTATCGGGAGAAGCAGTTTCGTCTCTGTAGGATACGCTATCTACCAAGGTCGAAATCGGGAAAATGTCACAATAGGTTCCGGTAGGCGCCAGGATATTCCAAACGAACACACCAGGTTGTTTTAAAACGCGAAATAAACGACGGTACATAGTGGTCTGAATACCAAACTTACTACACTTACCAAATCGTAACGCTCGTAGATCCAGGTTTCCGCAATACTGCTTTACCTGAAAGGCTTCAAAATCTGC